>CAUYON010135488.1:0-11626 GCA_963573935.1 Arctocebus calabarensis | reverse complement strand
GACAGAGCCTCAAGCTGTCACCCTGGATAGAGTGCTGTGGCATCACAGCTCACAGTAACCTCCAATTCCTGGGCTCAAGTGAGTCTCCTGCCTCTGCCTCCCAAGTAGCTGGGACTACAAGCGCCCACCACAACGCGTCGTTGTTGTTTGGCGGGCCCGGGCTGGATTTGAACCCGCCAGCTCAAGTGTACGTGGCTGGTGCCTTAGCCACTTGAGCCATAGGCGCCAAGCCCCAAAATATTTTCTTTTCAAGAGTCGGAATCTTGTTCTATCACCATGAACTCCTGACCTTAAGCAGGAGTTCCCCATCCCAACCTCCTGATGAGCTGAGACTATAAGCGCACACCACTAGGCCTGGCTAATTTTGAATTTGTTTGGCAGAGACAGAATCTCATTCTTTTGCCCAGGCTGATCTTGAACTCGCAGCATCAAGCAGTCTTTGCCTCACTTTCCTGGGTAGCTGAGATTGTGTGTATGAGCCAAGGTTCCCTGCTCAAAAAAATACTTTCTTGACTTATATCTCTTGCTTTTTTCTAATCCAGGACTCCTTTATTACAATCTCTTATTGGCCTTTTTGAGTTACCTGAGGATGATACCATTCCTGATGAAGAACATTTTATTGACATAGAAGATACACCAGGGTACCAGACTGCCTTCTCACAGTTGGCATTTGCTGGGAAGAAAGAGCATGATCCTGTAGGTCAAATGGTGAACAACCCCAAAATTCACCTGGCACAGTCACTTCACAAACTGTCTACTGCCTGTCCAGGTCGGGTAAGTGTATGTTATCCAAAAACTCTTGTGATTAATAGAGACTTTGGTGGGAAAGCAAGAGGACAGTAGTTATTCTAGTGACATCTTTCAACTATATCCCACTGAGTTATAGACAGAGCTTACTTAATTAAAAGTGAGCCCTTTTCCTTCTTTTATTATTTATTAAAAGTATATTTTAAATGACTGAATTGTA
The DNA here is from genome assembly GCA_963573935.1 of Arctocebus calabarensis. Classification (NCBI taxonomy): domain Eukaryota; kingdom Metazoa; phylum Chordata; class Mammalia; order Primates; family Lorisidae; genus Arctocebus; species Arctocebus calabarensis. The sequence goes on along the minus strand of CAUYON010135488.1, from coordinate 10,659 downwards.
GGAGCAAGGGAAAAAGTATATTTACTTTCCAGATTGAAATAGCTCTATTAAAATTTTGTAGCACTTAATGGTTTGTTTTTTTTTGTTTGTTTTGTTTTGTTTTTCAGAGAGACAAGTGTCTCACTCTGTTACTCAGGCTGTGATATAGTGGCATAATCATAGCTCACTATAGCCTCAAGCTCCTGGGCTAGTGATCCTCTTGCTTTTGGCTTCTTGGAACTATAGGCACACACAACCATGCCCAGCTTATTATTCTATTTTTTATAAAGATGGGGTCTTGCCATGTTACCCATGCTGGTGTAAAACTCCTGGGATTATAGGTGAAAGGCACCACGTATGGCCTATTGATTTTTTTTTTTTTTTTAACCTACAACATACTGAGAACTCTATAAAAGGTGCTGGCTAAATGCAACTGTATAACCATTTATTATGTTTATAAAGTTGCATATTACCTTATAAAATTTATATTTTTAATTTTTGTGGTGGTTGTTGAGACAGAGTTTCACTACATCGCCCTCGGTAGCATGCTGTGGCATCACAGCTCACAGCATCCTCCAACTCTGGGGCTTAAGCATTTCTCTTGCTTCAGCCTCCCAAGTAGCTGGGACTATAGGTGCCTGCCACAACGCCCAGCTATTCTCTTGTTGCTGTTGTCAATGTTGTTTTGCTGGCCTAGGCCGGGCTCGAACCCCCCACGTTCAGTGCATGTGGCTGGCGCTGTGTTTATTGTGCTACAGGCACCAAGCCTATATTTTTAATTTTTTTATGGGGAATAGGTCAGCATAACAAACACTCATGTATCCAGCTTCAATAATTACTAGCATTTTGCTATTCTTGTTTCATTGGTTTCTCTTTTACCTTTGTACTGAGCAGACGTTAGACTTCCTTAGACTTTTTTTTTTTTTCTTTTTTGAGACAGAGCCTCAAGCTGTTACCCTGGATAGAGTGCTGTGGCATCCCAGCTCACAGCAACCTCCAATTCCTGGGTTCAAGCGATTCTTCTGCCTCCACCTCCCAAGTAGCTGGGACTACAGGCGCCCACCACAACGCCTGGCCATTTTTTGATTGTTGTCGTTTGGCAGACCTGGGCTGGATTCGAACCTGCCAGCTCAGGTGTACGTGGCTGCTTCCTTAGCCTGTTGAGCCACAGGCGCCGATCCTCCTTAGACTTTTTTAACCTGACTAAAATGCCAGTATCACACCTAACAATAATTCCTCATGGATCTACATTTCAGACCTGTGTATTTTTAAAGGAATAAAGGCAGTTGAATTTCTTGGGAATCCTTTGGACAGTGATGAATAGAATAACTGGCTGCTCCTGCCAGAACCATGACCCCTCTCCCATTGACAGTGGGCTTTGTGTTAGTGCGTCAGGGTCTCCCACACCTGGGATGTATTTCTTTTCTCTTCTAGGTTCCCTCAATGGTGAGCACCAGCCTCAATGCAGAAGCGCTCCAATATCTCCAAGGGTACCTTCAGGCAGCCAGCGTGACTTTGCTTTGAACTGCATTTTTCTCATTGGCTAAGTCCAGATGGTTTCCTAGGAAATCATGTAAACTTCTGAGCACAGCTGCATTAAAACAAAGCAAGTTTTCCTTTTTAACTTTTCACAAATTCCATCTTGTAAAGGGTATTAAATGTTGCTTTAAGCTGAGCGTAAGCCAATTAAGTGGTTTGTGTAATCATAAACATAAGTAGGTGATTGTTCCAGCTTGCAACATCAAGGGACAAGTATTAAAAATTCAGTGTATGACCTTGATTTGAGCATTTGCACGGTTTGATTAATTTTAAATTTTTTGGTGGACTATGGAGATTTCTATTTACTAAATCCTTCTGTTTTGAAGCTGTTGCTATTCATATTTCTCTTGTCCTTTGTCTTTTTTGTCTGAGTTTTTATTGGAAGTGTAAGTGAAGAATTACTTGTGTAAGTTGCCAAGCAGTGCACATTTCATAGTTTTAAATCTGTAATCAGCAATAAAACCCCTAAAATATGTATCTAAGAAAATCTGAAGAACAGATTTTCGGTGCTGATATACTATTCTAAAAATGAAGAATTGCTTTAAGTTTTTCCCATGTCCCCTCCTGGACTCCATGAAATCATAATTTCTAAATCATTTAAACTCAGGTTAGTTTTTCTCTCTCCTTTTTTTTTTTAACAAGGGAAAAGAGGACATGCATACAAACTTGGGGCTTGTCTACTAGATCTGCAGCCATTCCTACCGTTTTGGATAAGTGGTTCCCTCTGTGAGAGAAACGCTCTGCCTGGCTTCACAGGCCTTTGATTACTTCTCACAGTGTGGATGTTTCATTTCTTTCACAGGGTCAGTCTTCCCTACATCTGTTGCTGTGGTGTCACAGCTCACAGCAACCTCCAACTCCTGGCCTTAGGCGATTCTCTGCCTCAGCCTGCCGAGTAGCCTGGACTACTGTACTTTGAACTTTTCAATCCATAGCACCTTAGAACCTTGAGGTCTGGGAGGAGCCACCATAGTGGGTATGTCCCAGCAAAGAGTGCTTGGGGAGTAAGGCAGCATTGGCTTGGTTGTGGCCTATGGAATTCTGTAGAATTGGTTTTTAGGGAATGAAGAATCAGAATATCTAAAATTTCTGAGGCACAATTCACGTATTTCTGACGCTGGAATTGTTGGGTATATCACATAATTAAACTGGAACCTCTTTTTGCCCAGGTTAAGCAAATTCTCATAAAAGTTACTGAAGTCTTTGTTTACATTGCAGAGATGCGAATGATTATCTTGCACATTTTTGTAGTCTTGATTTAGAAATGTCAAGTGATCTAATATTTGCATTTTATTTTTTAAGTTGTTTTTTGGATTTTGTTGGTTTTGACAGAGTAAACAAAATGTTAAACTTACATTATTACTTAGGTTACTGGCAGAAGGATATTGAGAAATTTGAAGTCTGTTCTAAGCTAGTTTAATATACATGGAAAGCAGGGAATTGGTGCTGATGGTTTCTGTGTTTGGTACTCAACTCGGTTAAAGCTGGTGTTGAACTTTAAGTAAATGCACAGCAGATACTGTCCTGAAGGGTGCTTGATGCAGCATCTCATACTCAGAACTAATGAAGTTCTGAATGTTTTCCTCCCTCAGTTCAAAAGATTGAGTAGTGGATGGGTTGTCTTTGTAAATGCCAAGTATGTGTGTGTTTTACAATAGTTACCAAACAGGAAGACCCAGGTTTGCTTACTTTACTCTGCCACGATTCGTTAATCAGTACTCTGAATTTTTAGAAATTTTTTGTTGAAGCTTCTTATTCCATCATCCAAGACAATATTTGTATCTTCCTTTCAAAGATTTAGTTAACAATATGGTAGACTGAAGTTGCTGATTTTTTTTTTTTTGACAAGTGGTGGTGATTGTAGCCCAGTGTCCATTTTCTGTTAAGTATGAAGACGGTCTGAATTACAGCTCTGCCACTGATTGTGAAGGTGAGCAAGTGACTTGATCTCTACAGTATCTATCTTCAGGGGGGTTGTAAGAATGAGATAATATATGTGGAGTACTTAAGCAGAGAACCCATACAGAGTAATGGAGAACAGTCTTATGCAAATCTTCCACACCCAGGGCATTTTTACGTACAGGGAAAAAGTCATTAAAAAGTTTGTCATGAGAGCATCTTACTGGGTCCACTGATGATTATCCATGGTATTTGATCATGTCTTTAAACAAATTGCCATTTTACATAACTTATTTTTTATTTTAAATGTACTTTCTTTATGGGGAACTTGGAAAATACAGAAAAATATTTAAAAATTAAAAACCATTCATATTTCTACCTACTTTAAACATTTTGGTTCATTTTCCTTTTTTCCCCCAAAGTTGAAATCATTTTATGTATAAATTTGTTTTTAAAATAACATTTGGTAAACATCAGCAAATGTGTAATATATATGATTTATCTTTTGAATATTTCATTACCAAATTATAATATACAACCATGGGCTCAGTGCCTGTGGCTCAAGCAGCTAAGGCGCCAGCCGTATACACCTGAGCTGGAGAGTTCGAATCCAGCCTGGGCCCGCCAAACAACAATGACAGCTGCAACTGCAAAAAAAAAAATATATATATATATATAAAACCATGTTAGCCATCTTAGAGGTTTTCTGATTTTGTTAACTCTACAGATCAACATCCTTATATATCAACCTTTGTATCCCTATTTTCTGAAGGAATTTATTGGCCAATTAATCTCATGCAAAGGTTGTATCATTTTCTATAGCATACCTCAACCCATACTGGGCACTTTTCTTTTGTTGCCATTTTTATAGGTCAACATGTATTTCATTTCTTGTGGGGCGTAATAATCAGTTTGATACTTAAACTATTAGGAGCATGTGATAAAGAAGTTTCTGCACCTACCCCCAAACTTCCTTTTTTTTTTTTTTTTAAATTTTTTATTTTATTTTTTTTGAGACAGAGCCTCAAGCTGTCACCCTGGGTAGAGTGCTGTGCAATCACAGCTCACAGCAATCTCCAATTCCTGGGCTCAAGCGAGTCTCTTGCCTCTGCCTCCCAAGTCACTGGGACTACAGGCGCCCGCCACAATGCCTGGCCATTTTTTGGTTGCAGCCGTCATTGTTGTTTGTCGGGCCTGGGCTGGATTCGAACCCGCCAGCTCAGGTGTATGTGGCTGGCACCTTAGCCCGTTAAGCCACAGGCGCCAAGCCAGATGGGTTTCTTTCTTTCTTAAATTCATTTCCTTGATAACCCTCAAGACATCTGGTAACTCCATTATGGAAAATTAAGATTTAGCTTAAACTACTATTCATACACTGCTAAGTATTGTTCACAGGCTTAAAATGGTTCTCCTTACAAGTGCACTTTATATAGATGTGGAAATGATAATTCATGCAGTAGAGAAAACACTTCAAGTTCACATCCGTTTTCTCCCCCCCAACTTTCAGTCTAGTTAACAAATTACACGAGATAGCAAATATTTATTTTATTATAAAATTGTGTTAGATGATTTAGCCCACACACTCAGCACATTTAAGGTAGGCTAGGCTAATTTATTGTTTTTGTAAGTGTATTAAATGCATTTTTGACTTAAAATATTTTCAACTTGGCTCAATGGGCCTATATATATATATATTTTTTTTTTTTTTTTTTTTTTCCTCCAACTTAATCATGGTGAGTTGGTCAGGACATAACCCCATTATAAATTGAGGAGCATCTGTAACTTTATGATATAACTCTTACCTCCTTCCGCTGTCAACATCTCTTGAATTATCCATGTTGACACATGTTGACAATGAAGGTCTCTTTCCATAACCTCCACCTCTAAATTGTTGGTTTTGTTGTCTTCAATTTCATATTGTCCATGTAGATGGCATGTCATTCCATGAATGACCAGTTTTCTGTGCTTTACCTGTGGCTCCCCTGTATTCTTGAGACAGTTTCACTAGTTCACCCTCTGTAGGGTGCTGCGCAACCTCAAACTTCATAGCAACCTCAAACTTTTGAGAGACTGAGGCAAGAGAATCGCTTAAGCCATTTTTTTGTTGCATTTGTCATTATTGGTTAACTGGTCTGGGCCAGGTTCAAAACCACCAGCCTCAGTGTGGCTAGTGCCATAACTACTGTGCTATGTGGCTTCCCTTTATTTTTGAGACAAGCTCTTGCTCTGTTGCCAAATTTCTAGCATGCAGTGGCATTGTCATAGCTCATAGCAATCTCAAACTCTTGGGCTCAAGTGATCGTTGTGCCTCAGAGTCCTGACTTGAATAGCTGGGACTATAGGTGTGCACCACCCCACCTGGCTAATTTTTTTTTATTTTTTGTAGAGACAAGTCTGGCTGGCCTTGAACTGCTAGGATTACAGATGTGAGTTGCTGTGCCTGCTTCCCCCACCCCTTAAGACATAAGGACATTTTTTTCCTGCTTTTATCCTCAAAATGTTTTCTTTCATTTTGTTACTCTACTTTAGTAGAGTGCCGTGGTGTTATAGCTCACGGCAGCGTCAAACTCCCAAACTCAAGTGATCCTCTGGCCTCAGCCCTTCAAGTAGCTGGAACTACAGGCATGTGCCACCATGCTTGGCTAGTTTTTTTTCCTATTTTCAGTAGAAACAGGTCTCACTCTTGCTCAGGCTGGTCTCAAACTCCTGAGCTCAAGCATTCCACCCGCCTTGGCTTCTCAGAGTGCAAGGATTATAGGCTGTGCCTGGCCTATCCTCAAAATGTTGAATTCCCTTTCACCCTTAGCATTTCCTATGACCACGTGATCACTTCTGGTTTTTCAGGTAGTCTATCATAGCTAGCTTTATAGTTAAAAAGCCCTTATAATCTTCTCCCAGTTCTTTTATAATTCAAAAACAAAAACCAACCCACCTGCCCTTCAGCCAGACTAGCATGCTTAGCCACCTCAGTTTCCAAAAGAGATTAGAGTGCCCAAACTAACTCCTGAGTCTTCAGGGTCACGTCTTTGGGGAGCAGCATCAGTTCTGGGTGCCCACATGCCCCTCAACAGGCAGAGATGCTCCCCGTGCTGGCCCTCCACACCAAGCTTCCCGTGTTGTTTGAGTTACTGCTCAACAGGACCAAATTCTTCATTAGTAGCTGTTTATTGATCAATAGTTTGATATAAAGTTATTTCAGATCTTCAGATTTTTGCCCATATGGAATCATAAGCATTACAAATTTTCTTAAAAATAAAAAAAGGGTAGAGGGCAAGTTGGGAGGGGACCAAGGTAGCAGTAGTGGCATTTGAGAATAAATTAACAAAAAAAATTTAGTATTACCATTTATTGGTGACAAACACTAAGTTTTACTTACATTCCATGGGGAGAAAAATTTCAGCGTAAACAATGAATGGAAGCAGTACTTAACTTGCAAGGCTACCAGGCTTTTCTTCTGGACCATACACAGAACCTCAGTGCACACATTTCTGTGTACTACAACACAACATCAAAAGCAACACAGCTGTATATGGAAACATAGGTCATTCTTTTCAGCCCTACATGGAGATGTAATTAACAGTATCAAGCACTCGAGGAAAATCAATCTGTAGGTATATGTGGACTACATGGAGATCATATCCTGTAGTGTAGTGACAGTTATGTCCTCAAGAGCTATATGGGTAGACACAATTTTTATAATCTTTAAAACAAAGAGCAAAGTTCATTTCTTTAAGTCCTGTTATATTAACAAAAATAAAATAGAAAAAGAACCAAATGATCGCCTAAAGTTTAAAATTCCTAAAATTATCCGATTTATACAACTGGGAGACTTCATCACGGTTTCTGAGAAGTCTAGGACTGTTTTAGCTAAACCAGAGGGCACACAATTTGCATCATTGAAATGGTCCTGGGTTAGTCCAATAAAATAAAAATGTATAAGCACATACACATGGATATGATCTTTGCCAGTTAGATAACAGGTAAAGTCAGTCTCAGATACGTTTCCAAACTCTGCTAATAACTAGATACAACTGAGACTCAACTCTCAAATGAAAATTTTATATAGTGTCATATCAATCAAAAGAAAATAAACTAAGAGAAAGCAGTGGTTATGATGTGGGTACTACGGGAGGTGGTGGGGCCATAGCACGCTAGAAAAGTTAGGTTACACTGAGTAAGAAGCATTTGATTTTCTCTGGTGCTTTTAGCTCTGGGGCCGGTCTAAGGCCTCTCTCTGGTGTGGCTGTCCAGGGTTTGTCCCAAAGTGTGAGTGAGCCAGTTTGAGAAAGGGTCATGCTTTCTGTTCTCTGTTTCTTCTTTCACACGGCAAAATAAAATAAAGACCAAGTACTGGGGTGCCCAGGGCATGATCTGCTGGTTTCCTGGTGGAATAGCTGCTTCTGCGTGGGAACCACTTTGTTCAAAGTGGCCATCACAATAAACCCAGCACAGTCCAGCCCAGCCGTGGCCACCTCCTTAGGTCTCCATCTTCACCACACCGCTGCCCTCATTCTTTACCCACTGTGTCACTCAGCCCACTGGAGGTATCAGAAATTCCAAATTTTCAAAGCAATTTCAGTATTTTCAGTATATATGTTGGGATCTTATAATGGTTCCTGGCCAGTAAAGGTTCAGCACCTCCCACACCTTTAGGGAAGAAAAATAAAAATGACAACAGGCTTGAAATATTAAGACAAGCTAATGTTATAAATGAAAAGAATTTAGCTAACAGTAGCAAGTCCAACAGTACATACAGGCCCCAGTACTAAATTAAAGCAAGATCTTTCCAGGATACACTATTAAAACAGCAAGGAAGATGTGTGTATGTTATCTCTGGGAGCAAAAAGAGGAAAGAAATATGTACATATATGCATTAAAAATATAAGGCATGCCTATAATTCTAGCACTCTGGGAGGCTGAGGCAGGTGGATTGGATTGTTTTAGCTCAGGAGTTCAAGACAGTATGAGCAAGAGTGAGACCCCATCTCTACTAAAAACAGAAAAACAAGCTGGGTATTGTGGTGGGCAGTCCTAGCTACTTGGGAGAGTGAGCCAAAGGAGCTCTTGATCCGGAGTTTGAGGTTGCTGTAAGCTGTGACTCCACGGCACTCTACTCAGGGGGACAGAGACACTCTCTGTGTCAAAAAAAAAAAAAAAATACAGGCTCAGCCCCTATAGCCCAGTGGCTAGGGTGCTGGCCACACCAGGGCTGGTAGGTTCGAACCTGGCTGGGGCCTGCTAAACAACAATAACAACTACAAGAAAAAATTAGCTGAGTGTTGGGCAGCGCCTGTGGCTCAAAAGAGTAGGGCGCCGGCCCCATATGCCGGAGGTGGCGCGTTCAAACCCAGCCCCAGCCAAAAACCACATACACACAAAATAATAATAATAATAATGATAATAGCTGAGTGTTGTAGTGGGCACCTGTAGTCCCAGCTACTTGGGAGGCTGAGGCAAGGGACTCAAGTACTTAAGCCCAAGAGTTTAAGGTTGCTGTGAGCTGTGACAATATGGCATTCTACCGAAGGCGATATAGTGAGACTCTGTCTCAAAAAAAGAAAAGAGAAAAATAGTACAAGGAAGATACACAAGAAACTAATAAAAATATACTCTAGGGGAGGGTTGGGAACTGTGAGAAGTTGTCACTGTGCACCTCATGAAATAACAGTTTCGAAATTAATGGATGTGTGACCTATTCAAAATTTTTAAAAAACCAAAACAGTAGACTGGAATCTTTTCACAGGGAAGGGCAAAAAAGTAACTTAGGCAGGTGTTCCCCACAGCCAGCACACTCACACAGACACTGGTCCGTTTCCTGTTCTTGGCATCTCTGTACTTTGTTGGTCCAAGTCAGACAGCAACTTTAAAATGTTGAGAGCAGCCTAGTGGGAATGGAAAAACTGGTAAAACCACAGACACTGCTTGGACCACGGCATGACACACTGACAGGCAAGTGATGGCTCTTGTTCCCAATAAATTAGGTTCTAACTTTTTAAAACTGGTCCCACTAAATAAAATGGTTAAATTTTTAATTTAAGATACTAATTAAACAAAACCATGATTATCTCACTGAATCACTTGTATTTCCTTCTAAGTATTTTTAACCTTGTAACCAGACTATACACATTTTTATATCCTGATTTCAAATAACCCGTCATATATTTTCCTTGTTATTACTCTCTATGTACAGATTTTAATACATAAAAAATGCATCATTGTATTTCATTAAGTGATATCTCATAGTTTAGTTAGATTAATTTCATCAATTTCTTTCCTCAATTTTCTTACAATTTCATCCTGAAACAGAACACCAAACGAAGGGGTTTCTATAACAGCCAGAACATGGACCTACAATTCCTTAAAGAAGTGAATACAGTCTGAGTGAGCATGGGAAAAGGAAGGGCAAGACGGACTAAGCCCAATAAGAGGATGAAAGATTGATCCGTCAACTAAGACAAAAAAAATTCAGAAATACAGACTTATCAATCAACTTCTCAAGGTCTATGGGAGTATCCTCCTACCTTCCTGGGGCCGCCAGTAACAAGCTGAACAAGGGTCCACTGACCCCTCTGCCCTAGCAGGGACATACCATATCATGGCAGGACTCCACATCCTTGCCGATACCGTGGCTGATCAGAGGCGGCTGAGAGGAGCAATTGATAAGAGATACAAATTCGTTCTTGTTGTTTTTGGGGAAGTCTTTGTATTCAACCTAAGGGAGAAAAGAGATCTGAGACCGGGGCAAGGCAGGGCAGGGCGCTGTAAGTACAAGCAGGCTGGAAAGCTGCAGCTCCAGGCGCAAATGGGAGAACACTTATCTGACTGAGCTCAGCCAGACCGTGGCCACGCCAACCCTGCCCTATCAGAGGACTGCTGCTCAGGGGCCCCAGCCCAAACCCTTCCAGGAACCTAGATGTTTACTCAAAATCACTGGGCTGTAAGTAGCCATCTCCTCCTACTCAGTAGAAAGCACCAACATCTGTTCTTTTTGAAAAGCAAATTCTCGGCTCGGCGCCTGTGGCTTAACGGGCTAAGGCGCCAGCCACGTACACCTGAGCTGGCGAGTTCGAATCCAGCCTCGGCTCGCCAAACAACAATGACGGCTGCAACCAAAAAATGGCGGGGCGTTGTGGTGGGCTCCTGTGGTCCCAGCTACTTGGGAGGCAGAGGCAGGAGACTCGCTTGAGCCCAGGAATTGGAGGTTGCTGTGAGCTGTGATGCCACGGCACTCTATCCAGGGTG
>CAUYON010135483.1:0-36774 GCA_963573935.1 Arctocebus calabarensis | reverse complement strand
ATAAAATAAATGCAACTCCTTTACTCTTCCTCGTATCTTTATCTTTCATTATAGTAACCTTTACAACTTTGCCATACTTGGAAAATATCCTGTATAAGTCATTGTTTGTCAGAGAAAAGGGCAAGTTGGACACATACACTGTGCTCTTACTTGGAGCCAATCCACCACTCATTTCTTCAAGTGGGGGTGGGTCCAGGAAAGCGGAAGAGCGCGAGCCCTCAGCTCAGCTTGGGGTTCAACCCCGACTCTTCTCTGTCCCTCGCAGCGGCCTTGGCATCACGGATCCTGAGAGGCGTCAGGCGTGGAGATGAGCTTGCAGCCACAGCAGCGCCTTTTCCTGGCTTTCGGAAACCGGGGCCCCCATCCAGTGATTTTAATCTTGAAAATGAGCCATGAGTGTGACCTGAGATCAAGGTGGATAATGATGAGCTGAAAGCTGTAGTGGAAATGAATCCATCTCAACACACGCATGATTTAACGTTAAGATCTGACATTAATATGCCAACAATATTGGACCATGAATTAAACAAGTGTCAGAAGAGAAATCGTCTTGAAGTTTGCCTTTCATAACATACAGGCAAACCTTTTCTACACTATATTGTTATGATTCTTGTTAACAATTTCAAGCATTCAGCACAATGGTTGGATAAGGATAAAAGTGCTGAAACACAGCCCCAAACCAAATATTCATCAACAAAGCTAACAGTATCTGTTGGTTGGCCCAGCGCTGGTATTACCCAGCTTTATGAAACCTGGCCAGTTGATTACAGCAGATGTCTACTGCAGCCAATTGGAGGAGAAGGTGAGGATGCTTGTGATTAAGCAGCCAGGACTGGCCAAAGGAGACAGGCCTCTCGCAAGACCACGCTTGACCACAAGTCACACAAACAACGCTGCTCAAACTACAAAAGCTGGACTTGGAAACTCTGTCATCCACGTATTCAGAGACCTTGCACCAACTACCACTTCTGTTAGGCTTTGGACCACTTCTTTTTTTTTTTTTTTTTTTTTTGCAGTTTTTGGCTGGGGCTGGGTTTGCACCCGCCACCTCTGGCGTATGGGGCCGGCGCCCTACTCCTTTGAGTCACAAGCTCTGCCCATGAATCACTTCTTGCAAGGAAAAATATTCAGTGGTCGACAAGCTATGGAAAATGCCTTTTGCGATTTCATGACCACTCGCTCCCCCGGCTTTGCTGCTGACATAAACAAGCTACCATTAGGATGGCAAACTGTGTCATCGTTTGGCACATACTTTGATTAATTATGCTGCTTCTTGTTTAAGATATAAGAAACTACACTTTTGATTTAAAATTGGACACTTCGTGTTTAATGAGCTAATACTTTATCAGTCCAGTGAACAGAAAAGCAGGACAATAATCTCAAAGAACTGTAATAACTGGGAAAATGTAGGTCTTGTTAAACTTTTTCTTACCTGCTGCCATGTTTGGTACAGTTAAAGCATACTTGGGGAAATTATCCTGGTCTTCATTTTCTACAAATTTTATGTCATGTTACTTTTCTTTGTGATTAAAATAAATAAATAAAAAAAAATTACCCAAACTTGAAATACAGAAGTCACTTTTTTTTAATTAGAAAAAAAAGTTTTGTTTATGTTTTTTCTTTTTTGGAGACAGAGCCTTGTTCTGTCACCTAGGCTGGGGTGCAGCAGAGCAAGCGTAGCTCCCTATAACTTCAAACTCCTGTTCTCAAGTCCTGCCTCAGCTGCCCAAGCGAAAGGCACAGGCACGTGCCACCACACCTGGCTCGTTTTTCTGTCTTTTGTAGAGACAGGATCTCACCATGTTGCTCAGGTTGGTCTCAAATTTCTGGCTTTAAGGAATCCTCCTGCTTCAGCATCTCCAAGTGCTGGGATTACAGGTGTGAGCCACAAGCCCAGCCAGGAGTCACCTTTGACCTCCCTCCAACCCCCGACCCCGGTCCACTTTATCTCAGGACACATCTCCAGGCTCCTTGCATCCAGCTCTGCCTCTCCCATCTTCTCCACTCTGAACCAGTGCAGTGGTCATTCTGTCCTCACTCTTTCCAGTCTGCTTTTTCCAATCTGTTCCTCAGAACAGCCATCATGCTTAAAAACCTGAACTCTAATTAAAACCCACCGGGGATGTTCCATTGCCCTCAAACGCAATTCAGGCTCCTCTGCCTGTTCCAGGACCTACAAGGCCATACAGGGTCTGGGCTTCCTCTTTCTCTTCTCTCTCCCCCCTCTCTGGCCTTCCACTGTGCAGACCCACTGTCCTCCTCCCATTCCTCCCAAAGCCAAGCTCTCCCCTGTCTCGGGCCCTTGCAGATGCTGTTTCCTCTGCTCAGCTTGGGTCCCCCAAGTGCTGCACAGGATGGAATCCTGCTCGTCTTATAGGCCTCAGCTTAAATGTCAGCTTCCCCAAGAGGACACCCAGTGCAAAATGGGTCTCTCCGGCTACTCTCACTTGTGTGTTCTTGGCCTTCATAGCACTCGCTGTTTTATCCAGTAATAGTCTGTCCTCTCCACTAGACTGTAAGTTCTAACAGAGCAAGGACTATACATATTTTGCCCTCTACTGTATAACCAGCTCCCAACCAGGCACACAGCAGACACTAAAGTCTAGAAAACAAAGTTTTTAAAGGATGAAATAATGAATGAATGAATGCATCTTCCTTAACTTCTTTCCTCCTGTGCCCTCCCAGCCAAGATCATATGCCTCTGAGATACCGTGTGGACTGCCTCCCTCCTGCCCTGACTTTATTCCCTCCATGTGTGCTTACTTGCTGAGAACTTTCTATGTGTCTGCACCGTTTTCCCACAGCAGTGACATTTTATTTATCTGGAGGACATCGTCTCAATCCCTCTTCTATTCAGAACTCTACTGAGAAGCCAGAAAAAAAACAAAAAGTTCTAAACTGCGAGAGTCCAGCCTTTTGGGCTCCCATTTAGACCCATGTTCCATATTTTCCCAGATTCCTAGAAGAGATGAAGATCTTCTCCCCAAACCTAAAACGAATTAATTGCATCTCTTTTGTTTTTGGCAAAAGATGCCACTAAATGCCATTAAATACAGCCTACTCCTTCCAACAAAAGATCTCATGGAAGGAAATTTAAATCAAACACACATAGAATTCTCTCTCTCTCTCTCTCTCTCTCTCTCTCTTTGGAGCAGACTATCACTCTGTTGCCCAGGCTAGAGTGCTGTGGCATCAGCCCAGCTCATGGCATTCTCAAAAACCCTCCATTCAAGCCATCCTCCTTCCTCACCCTCCTAAATAGCTGCGACTACAGGTGCCCACCGTAACACCTGGTTTGTTTTCCTGCTTTTAGTAGAGATGGGGGTCTCTCTATTGTTCAGGCTGGTCTCTAACTCCTGAGCTCAAGGGATCCTCCTACCTTGGCCTCCCACAATGCTGGGATTATAGGCGTGAGCCACTGTGCCCAACTTAGAGTTGTTACTGTTGATACATTCACTGATCACAGGCTGAACCCTGCACGCACACACACACTCACACCCAGCTTTCTCTAACTCACTCACCCGCAGCCACCCACAGATGTGATGTACCCCTCCAGGGGAGGTAACCACACGCGTTCCTTTGCATCCTGCTAGAAACCTGATGCCCCAAATGACCAAAGGGGCCCCTTTCAAGGGCTCTTTCTTTACCAGATCCAGGAATGCAGGGAGCCTTGGTTTCCCTTCAGCTCTTCCTGGATTTGTTGTCTGGGACCCCAGAAGCTAAAAAGAGATCCTAGGGACTTATAGACAAACCCCCCTGAGCAATAAGAACTCTGTATTGCATACCTGGGCCTGGCACATACCTATGCTCACCCCTACAGGGACACTTCCATAAGGCCAAAGTCAGGAAATGGAGTATTTACTCTATGAATTAATTTATTCATTATTCATTCATCTGCACTTAGCACAACCTGTGTGCCAGGGAGGCAATAAACATCAGCAGGCCAGTGTCTGCCCTCAGAGGACAGGCTTACCCTGTGCTAGCTACACCAGGGGTTTTCTGTTTCTGAGACAACTCTTCTTTCTTACATAGCCTGTCAGATAGGTGCCCTTGGGAATCCTTAACCTTGACTCCGGTGTGTTATTTACAATTTGTTCACCTCTATCGAAAACATTCATGCCCTGATTTATAGATGGCTTGCTACAAGGTTTGTTTCTTCTGGCTGAACTGGAACTGCCTGCCGGACCCCCTCTTCTCTGACTCTGCACCCCTATCCAATGTGAGTTTAGCTTCAGGTAGGTCCTGTAGGGCACCACAGGAGATTTTGGGGGTGAGAGGCAGATCACTGTTAGTCACCATTCTCAAGGGACTGTCCTGTGAAAGGCAACATATATATTTCCCTGGGGGAGCCCTCTCAATCCACTGCCATCTCATCACTAGTTATTTCCATAGAGAATTCTTGCTCAGTGCTCCCAGAGCCGAACTGGTTATGCAGATGTCCAGGCCTTCAAAGGCCCAATTCTCCAAGGCCTGAAGGGAGTTGGACCAAGCCCTCAGGTGTGGTCAAGCCATAGCCATGAAATGGCTTGGCAGTTTTCTGTGTTACATCTCCAGTGAACCAATAAGTCTGCCTTAATGATCAAAGGAATTTCGATTTCATGGGCAAGGAATTATGGGTCCTTTCCCTTGAACATGGACTTCCAATAACTTAGAAAGGCCATTTGAGTCTTCCTCCTAATGTCTCTTGATTATATCCACTTCTCTTTGGCACCACCAACTTCACCCCTTGTCTGGACACTGCACCACATCCCAAGCGTCCTTCCTGACTCCCCTCGGTTCTCTTCAAATTTCTCCTCTGCACAGCACCCACAATCTGACAAGGTTCCTGTTGCCTGGCTGTGGCCTCCTTGGCCCTCAGGATGACTCCAAGTCCCTTCACTTTGCTTCCCAGAATCTTCTCCTCTGATCCCCACTGCCCTCTCTTGCATCCTCATTCCTTAGCCTTGTTCTCTTGTGCTAGAGTTCGCACTGCTCATACCCCATGCTTGCTTTTGCCTCCATGTTTTCCAACTATAATATACTTCATCCTGATTCCCCAGCCCTCCCTCTGCTAATTCCTAGTCAATCTTAAAGACTGTCTAGAAGGCACCATAGGGTACCAGGGCACTCAAGATTTTCCAATATCACCTCCTCTCCCGGCAGCAGCAGGGTCAGGAGGCCTGCAGTTGTTCCAGAACCTCCTGGGACACCTCTGTCCTGCCATCACCTTAATATATGCTATTTTTTTTTTTTTTTGCTTAGTTTTCTATTCCCCTTACTGAAATGCAAGACCCCGGAGAGTGGGATTCTCTCCTATTTCTTAGCATATTACTATTTCCAGTGGCTCACACAGTTCCGGGCGTATAGGAGGGAAGAACTCAATGAATGTTTGTTGAATGATTCATTCATGAATTGAATTGCTTCAATAGAATAAACTCACTCTTGATGTCAGGGACAATCTTGAAAAAGCAGGTGGTAACATTAGAAAAATCCTGGGCAGGAAGTCATGAGATCTGGCTTCCTCATAAATGCAGGCAAGTCACTTCTCTCTGCACAGTACTTCAGTTTTCCCCCGTATAAACTCCAGTAACCCAGTCCTAGAGATGCTTTTTAGCTTCCTATGGTTCATGGTGGTGAATCACACATTTTTTTCCTCTAAGAAGCACTTTAACTGTTCTGAGTTGCCTGTAAGGGACATCAGACAACAATCATGTCCAGAAAGACCTTCTTAAAAATCCCTAAATAGCATCAAAACCATCATCAGAAATGAGGGCTGCATTCGTTAGTCGGAACAGGACTTAGTCCTCAATGCCTTATTGTCAACCTCCTACTGACTTTTTCCTAGGACTGAGGCCTCCCTATCTTTACTTCCTCCTAATTGGCATCCCAGGGCTTCCCTCTGGCAGCTCACCATCTTTTCCCTACAGAGCTGACAGGTTTGCTGAATTCCAAAGATAGGGGTGAAAGCATGACTCAGAATGAAGGCCTGGGAAGGATTGGAAGGGGTGCCAAATTCTGTGAATGAGCATCAGGTATCTGGAAATTTATTACAACCCTCCAGAGCCCGAGGCCTAACCCACAAAATCCTGAGTTGGAATGTAAGGCAGCAAGCAGAAGGGCTCAAGATTATTCCAAGAGGTCCATACATCCATCATTGTCTCTATACCAAGTCTTGCAACTATCCAAGTTTCTTGAATTACCTAAATTACTCAGATGTACAGCAGAGCTGCTATCATGACTAACAGAACAGACTTTCATTTAAAAGTAGCTCTAGATCCACACCAGGTATCATGTACCTTCCTTGTCCAATGGATATTAACACAGACACTACAACAATGGCCACAGTGGAGAGTGCAATTTACTAGAATGTCAGCTCCAGGAAAGAAGAAACCACAACTGTCTGGTTGGTGCTGTACTCCTAACACCTCGCTCAAGGCTGGGCACATACTAGGGGCTTACTGGATGTTTGTCAGGATTCGGGGAAATTTTTTTTACTTTAAGAAGACATCCATGTTTGAAAAGGTTAGGAAGCACTGGATAATCAGAATAGTTAACAAAGTAACAGCACCGGGCAGTGCCTGTGGCTCATCGAGTAGGGCGCCAGCCCCATATACCGAATGTGGCGGGTTCAAACCCACCCTCGGCCCGAACTGCAAAATAGAAAAATAGCCGGGCGTTGTGGTGGGCACCTGTAATCCCAGCTACTCGAGAGGCTGAGGCAAGAGAATCGCCTAAGCCCAGGAGTTGGAGGTTGCTGTGAGCTGTGTGACGCCATAGCACTCTACCAAGGGCGATAAAGTGAGACAGGATTTCAGATGACTTTTATTTTCATACTGTTATGAGTAGGTACGACCGGGTGCTGCAGTCTGCACGTTCTCTGAGCCCATTGGTGTTCCTGAGCCAAAAGAGTACAAAGCACCCCCACGGGGCAGTGGTTTTTCTTAGCTAGTCTCCACACAGCGTGCACAACTGAGGGGACACTCTCAGTCGGTTGGTAACTATGGAAACCAAATTTGGCTGGCCATGTGGCAAACCATGACCACAGACTCAGGTCACAGTGCTCACCGCTGCTCCAAGCACCGCATGAGTCTCTCCCAGAAGGTGCAGGGGACACCTAGACAGTGCCTGGTCCCTTTGACCATCCTGCCTGTCTCTCTCTGGGTCTCTTTGCATTTGCTTTCTTGTCCCCTGAGAGGGACCCAAGAGGGGAGACAGCTGGATGAGTCTGTCCCCTCCCAGCTGGCTAGGTACTGCCACATTTGCATCCATAGCCTTCAGCCCCATAGGCCATTGACCCTGACCAGGTGCTCAAGGAATTTGGAGTCCCAGGACTGCGGTGAAGGCTTACCAAGTGGGAGATGATGAGCTAGCCACCTTGCTTTCCTGAACCTCAGTTTATTCACCAATCAAATTGGAATAAATATGCTGCCTCATACAAGGATCAAATCAGATAAAGCTTACTGAAGTGCTTTGCAGTCTTTACAAATGGTCTTGTGGTTGAGAAATTGGCAAAACAGCAGAGGCTTTGGAGTTAGACGTGGATCCGAATGTGGCCCTGTCCCAAACTGACATTGCCGAGAGTCAAACGTGCTCTTGGGATTTGTGTAAGTGCCAGAGAAATATGGCTCAAGTGCAACCTTCTCGAGAACAATTTTTCAGATATTGTGGGGGTGGGAGAGGCCCTATGGCTGGAACCCATCTTCCCCCACCTTGTTTTTATTTTTACACCCCTGAAGTTCAAAACCAGCTGTCTGAATCACTGGCAAACAGAGCCAAAGCTACTTTCATGCGTCACAGGAGGCCACGGCCTCCAGCCACGCCTCAGGATGGTGCACTAAAAATATCCTCCCAGTGCTATTTTTAAAGCTGTGCAGGCTGCCAACCACAGGCCTCTAGAGTGGAAGTCCTCAATGTGCTCATGCAGAGGTCACTGAGTCAGGGCTTGATTCCTCGTGGGCCCTTGAGTCAGATAAGGAGGTGGATGTAAACCCCCACTCTCTCTTCCCTGACCGCTGGGACTCGTTGTGAAAGGCCCACATACAGGTGTAAACTTTTAACCTCCCTGGGGACCTGCTGGGCACAGGGGGCCACCATAGAGTCCATTATGATGGGACACCTATGTCTAGCTGTGTGCTTCTGCCTAGTGGGGACACTTGATACTCACCTCTCATTTTTGCATAGTCACTTATAATTTTCAAAGCATATTCATATCTATTACCCTCTCTGACCATCACAGCACTTCTGCTAAATGGATATTATCACCCCTGTGTTATAGATTAGGAAACTAAAAAAACATGTGTGCTCTTGTAACACCACCCTCTTCTGATAGATTATAAATTAACTTCCCGATGTGACTAAGGTGGGATGACTTTGGGTGGCTCCGCATCTCTCTTCTCCGTCTCCCACACAGCTGGCCACACGCCACCCTCTGCTGTAGTCATACCTGCCATCATTCAGTCATTAATCCATTCATCTGACAAGCATTCCCTAAGTGCCCATCTGAGCCAGGCCCTCTCTGTGCGAGGCTTGGAGATGGCTGACACCGTCCCTGCCCTGGGAGTGCCAGGACAGAGCTCCAGCACACGGTAGGCAGAGAAGGCAAGACAGAAGTCAGGAAGGGAGTCGCCTTTGGGTGCCCTGAGCGGGAGACAGCAGAGGAGTCCAGACAAAGGGAGCGGCCAGGACAGGCTGGAGTCATGAGACAGCAGGGCTTGTGGGCAGGAGACAGGGAACCGAGGGCTGGACGGCTGGGCAGGCCCAGAGCAGGAGGTTCAAGGCTGTTCAAAGGGCACTGGGAGTCAGTGGGAGTTTCCAGCAGAGGTCAGTGTGATCCTCCTATGTGGGTGCTGGAGCCATCCCTGTGGGAGCTGTGAAGGCTGCAGGGAAAGAGGTCAGTTGCAGGCCTTACCATAGTTCAGGTGAGATGGGATGGGAGCAAGGGAGGTGGAGTGAGAGCAGATGTGAAGGGAGACCCACCTCTGTAATTACAAGGTAGAATGGGAAGGAGTCACAGAGCTTAGCAACCAGCTGAATGCTTGGGGGCAGGAGAAGAGCCCAGCTCAGCCCAGGGTTGAGCCTGGAGGAAGTGGGTGCAGGTTAATGCCATGGGCCAAGAGAGGGAGTGCAGAGGACAGCAGAGGGAGGGCCAGGCTCGGTTTGAGTCGGGGCTAGTGGGCAGCCCGGCTGTCTCAGTAGCAATGATAAGCCAGAAGGCAGAGGTATCATTGTGCAGCTCAGGGTGATCAGGCTTAGAGGGTACAGTGGAGGCTGGCGAGGAAAGGAAGCGGCTTATAGAAGAGTGGGTCTCAACTGCACTCATCAAAATCAACTGGGCAGCTTAAAAAAAAATACTGATGTGGCTCAGCACCTGTAGCTCAAGCAGCCAAGGCACCAGCCACATACACCAGAGCTGGTGGGTTCAAATCCAGCCCAGGCCTGCCAAACAACAATGACAACTACAACCAAAAACTAGCCGGATGTTGTGGCGGGTGCCTATAGTCCCAGCTACTTGGGAGGCTGGGGCAACAGAATCACTTAAGCCCAGGAGTTAGAGGTTGCTGTGAGCTGTGATGCCACTACACTCTATCCAGGGCAACAACTTGAGGCTATCTAAAAAAAAAAAAAAAATACTGATGTCCAGTCCCCAGGACCAGAAATTCTAATTCAATTACTGTGTAATGGACTCTGGCATCTGAATATTTTTAAGTTCCCAGGTGCTTCTTCTGGTGTATAGCCAGGGATGGGATCTCTGCCACGGAGATGTGGTAACAGCAGAGGTGGCCTGGGGAGGCCGTGGTGTGTACCAACACGGAAGGCCCAGGTATGACAAGAGCCAGAAATCGGCCCAGTGCCCAGGGAGGAGGGCGCCAGGAGAGCACAGCGGGAGGGGTGCCGGGAAGGAGGCGCTGTGAGCAAGGTCTGGTGCTACAAGAAGGGCCCGGCGGTGTGAGGACTGTAGAGTGTCTGGGGGTAGCAACGAGCCAGTCCCAGAGACACAGGCCAAGGCAAGTTCTGGCGGGGGGGGGGGGGGCGGGGAGGGGATTGCACAGCCAGATTGGACCAGACCTCAAGGAGAGTGGGAGGGGAGGAGGTGAAGACACCAAGTGGGGACCGCTCTGTTAGGAAGCTTGGCTGTGTGTAGCAGCAGAGAGGAAGGTGGAACAGGAGGCATGGCTGACAGGTCTGGGGAGGCTTCTGTACCCAGCACTAAGAGGCCAGGGTGACAAGGCCTCGAATGGCTGAGAAAGCCACATTCACAGCAGGCAGTCCTGAGGAAGCTGAGAAGCTAGGATTCGGGGCTCAGTGCAGAGATCTTCCCAGGAGGAGGGGTGCAGCCCAGCGCCTGGGGTATGTGTTGATGGTGGGCAGATGCTGCTCCCCCCACACCTCAGGGTAGTAGGGGAGGGCTTCTTTCTCAGGCTCCCCATGTCCTGCTCCTGCTGCTCAAGATGCTGCCTAAATGCAGAGGACTCTACCCCTTTCACCCCACCTCTCACCCCCAGGAGCTTTTTTTTTTTTTTTTAACCAACTATGAAGGACCTACTGTACGTCTAGAACCCAGTACTTCAGGCACACTTGGAATCCCTGCTTGCAGGACAGATGCGGCCCACTTAACAAACATTTATTGCATAAATTCGTACATGCATATATGTAAAAACCTCAGCACACATCCACTGGCACACATGTGCACGTCTAACTGTGCACGCCCACCGCAGGGCAGACACATGTTCGTGCTGAGCACCTGCAGGTTGCCAAGGTCTCCGGCACGACCCTGCTCATCCACTGACCCCAGCTGCTCTCACACCCTGAAAAGAAGCCATGGACACAGCCCTGGCCCACTGACCTTTTCCAACACATTCACTCTACTTTAGGGGAGGTCACAAGCCACTTTCAAAGTCTGGAACTGGGGCCCTTCTGACATTTGGTTGAAGGGAAGAAAATCTGCCGTCCCATTTTGGAATTTATGCAGCATGAAGCTCACTTTTTGTTTTCCCAGTAAATGGCTTCCAGGCAGATAACAGGAAGAGGAGTCTTTCTAGCACTCAGCCTCTTTCCCAGTTTTGCTCAAGGAACATCTGGCAGAATCAGTGACACAGTTTCAACTTGCAGTTTTTATTTCTTAATTTACAAGAGCTATAAAAGAATAGCTAGTAAAGCAGTCACTTCAATATTTTTAAGCTTACATCACTATTTCTTTTTTATACCAACAAGTGTTACTGAATATTTGCAAAAAAAAAGTCAAAGTCAGTACATTTTAATATATTCTTAAGTAAAACTGTCTAACATATGAATTGCTTTCTTTTTTTTTTTTTTTTTTTGGCAGGGGCGGGGTTTGAACCCACCACCTCCAGCATATGGGGCTGGCGTTCTACTCCTTTGAGCCACAGGCGCTGACCTGAATTGCTTTCTTAAGCCCCAAAACTTCTTAATTCTGAATTCCAGGTAAAAATAATAAGCATGAGGATGATGATAATACATTGCGATGAAATAATGCTTTTTAAATTAAATCATAACTGCGTACATTAATGTATTGATGGGGTCCAATGTGCTGATTTTATATACAATTTGGAATGCTTACATCAAACTGGTTAACATAGTCTTCACCTCACTTAATTATCTGTTGTGTTAAGACATTTATACTCTACTCTTAATAAATTTGACATGTACCCTTGCACCGTGCACAATAGGAGAGGTCCTACCAATCACCTTCCCTCCACTCTCCCTCCCCTCCTCCCTCCCCTCGCCCCCCTCTTCCTCCCCTCATTCTGGGCTATAGTTGTGTTTTATCATTCATATGAAAGTGTAGGTGATTATATATTGGTTTCATAATAGTACTGAGTACATTGGATACTTTTTCTTCCATTCTTGAGATACTTTACTAAGAAGAATATGTTCCAGCTCCAACCATGTAAACATAAAGTATATCTTATTTATGGCTGCATAATATTCCTTGGTGTACATATGCCAATTTGCTAATCCATTCATGGGTCGATGGGCAGTTGGGCTGCTTCCATGACTTGGCAGTTATGAATTGGGCTGCAATAAACATCTTTGTGCAAGGCCTTTGGTTGAGAAAAGAGACACTGTCCCACCCATCCATGAGGGACAGTGAGAAGGAGCTGCTGTGTTTATGCCTCAATAGCATAGTACCCAGCCCCCACACTGTACAATGATGTATTAAAATGAGAGAAAACTTGAGCCAGATCAGCTTGAGGGTGATTTGGGGGGAGGCGGGGGAGTTTGAGACAGAGTCTCATCTTACTTTGTTGCTCAGGCTAGAGTGCTGTGATGTCATAGCTCATAGCAAATTCAAACTCCAGGTTCAAGGGATCCTCCTGCCTCAGCCTTCCAAGCAGCTGGGACTACAGGTATCCACCACAATACCCAGATAATTTTTCTATTTTTACTGGCTTGAGCTCAAAGGATCCTCCCACCTCGGCCTCTCATAGTGCTGGGATTACAGGTGTGAGCCACCACACCAGGCCTAGGCTGAATTTCTCAGAGTCAGAACCATTGGCTCTAGAGGTCATCTGAGTCCTCTACCCCATTCCACCCTCTGCTTTCCTCAACCACAGATAATGGCCCTGACTTTGTCCAGTCCCTGTGCAGTAAAGAAGGGAAGAAAAGGGGAGGGAAAGGAAAAGAGGGGGGAGAAGAGGGGAGGAAAGCAGGGAGAAAGAGAGGGCATCAAAAATTAAATAGTTATTTCTTTCAATATTATTAATATAGCTTCATTTTCAACATATTTAGTGTAAGCAACTGAAATATTTGAGTTTATTCTTTCCATTCTTCCACTGATATTTTTCTAGCAAAAGTTACCAGTGCAACTCAGAATTTGTCCCAGACTGCCCCATACGCTGTGTCCTAAGTCTCATTCCTGTTGTCCTAGGATCTGAAAGAAATGACCTTCCCTCTTGACTCTGCTGGGGTGTGAATGAAGAACATGCAGACGCAGAGCTCTTCTATCCCTGTGACCGCACTCACAGTCCTGCGACCACAGTGAGGACGCTGACCTTGGGTGCAAGGTGAGGAAAGAGTCACCTACCAGAATCATAAAACCAACCTTGTGCCACGCCACACCTGTGTCCACACCAAGCACAGACCCAAGACCAAGAAATTAACATCAAAGCTGGTCCAGAGTCAGTGGAGCCCAAAGGATCTAGCAGGCGAGTGCAAAAGGGCCCTGCAGGGAGAGCTTCATACCAAGGCACAGGAACAAGGAAGCCTCCAGAAACAGCCCCTGCTGGAGGCCGTCTTATTGTTAAGACAAAAAAATACTAATAGTGAAACTAGATAAGAACCTGAGCATCAGCAGCCACAGCAAAGAAAGAATAACCCCAAAGAGACTTAACTGAGCTAAGAAGAGTAATGGGGGGTGGGAAAAGCGGCTTGTGGAGCACAGCCAATGGCCTAAGTTTGCTGTGAAGAGGAACAGAGATGGATGGTGGCTGGGAAGGGATGGGAAATTACCCAAGACTGCAGGTGACAGGAATGACTATGACTCTGTGGTAGGCTAGGAGGTTGCTGTCAGCGGGGGAAGGCTGCCAACTCTACCAGAGCCCTCGGGAAGACGCTGGGGGAGGGATGATGAGGCTGTTTCTCTCTGATGGCTTCTGTTAAAACTGTGAGATGAGGTCATCGTATGAGAGTGACAGAGTTTCAGGAGAAAGGGCAAAGTATGCAAGTGTCCCTTAGCCGCAGGGGATGGCAAGCTTTCCAGAACTTTGGAGGGTCACTAGACAACGTGCAGGTGCATGATTGGAGTGCAACATAGGAAGATGGGCCTAAGAATTGAGTGCATTTCCAGGCAGGCAATTATAACGCTAGCTTATTGCCTGGTGAACATCACTGTACCGTGGATGCCCAGAGGAAGAGCCACCCACTTCATCTAAGGACCCCCAGATGCCAGCCTCTCAAGGTCTGTTCTTATCTGTTCAATTTCTCCAACCTCCTTCCCAAAAGCACAGGCCCGGATGCAGGTATTTCTACCAGGGTGGGGAGAGGAGCAAGTCTCCCTGTCCCTTACATGGTTTCACTGTCTCCTCTTGTTGGCAGCCCCATGTGGCACCCCACAACCCTCCACTGAGCCTGTGCCCTTATGTAAAGTCCCTTCTGTTAAGTTTACTTAAAGCATGGTCTCCATGCTCCTGTGGGCGCTGGTGGGAAAGGAGCATGGACTCTCAGCCCACTGACAGACTCCACGACAATGGCTGCTCCCATGTCTGAGCTGCACTCTGACCTCCGCAGGTTGAGCAAAAGGCCAGGTCAGGCCTGGGGATCGCTCTAGGCCATGTGACCGAGGAATTCTGTCATCCGTGTGCCAGCAGCATGGTCTAGAAGGGGCTGCATGGGCTCCTGCTGGCACAGCTCCTCAGCCCCAGGGGCTTCTACCCCTGTGGCTATGGGATGGCCTACACTAGGGCCATCTGAAGTTGAGGACAGACACTTGCACCGCCCAGCTGGGTAGAAGACACTGCCTCTAACTTTCTGTGAACTGGAAGATACAAACACCTCACTCTCCTAACTTAATCTTCACTTAAGAAATGGGAACTGCCCCTCCAGGCAGGGAACACGGGTCCAGCTTTGACTCTTAATCCAGCTCACAAAGCAGACTAAGATAGGGTGGAAGAGCCCCAGCTCCCTCAGCACCTGCTAGACTCCTAATCCATCAAGAGCAGTAGGTATGGAAGAGGTTCTTCGCCTTGGCCGGCTGCAAGTTTCCTGTCCCAGTAGGCAGAAGCAAGAACCTCAGTTCACTGTTGCCTATAGAAATTGGGCAGGCAGTGTAAGGGGCATGACTCTGGATTCTTCACCCAGCTTCTGTCTCCTGGCCCCGGGTTCCCATCATCAAAGGCAATGGAGTCAAGTGACGGTGTGTCCAGGCACCCAGAGCAGCAGGAAGAGGCAAGGAGCCTGTGTTCAGACCTTTCCTACTGGGGGAAACAAGTGTCAGGAGTCAGAGGGCTTGGGACTGGGAGCCAACGCTCGAGCTAGTGGCCACAGGCAAGTCATGCTTTGCAAAGTGCAGCAGCTTCAGAGTTGTCTAAACTGGGTTACAATCTTGCCTCCGCCACTTACTAGATATGTGATGTTGGTTAGAGAATTAACCTTTCTAACGCCCACTTACTTGTTATTAAAATGGGGACTGATAGCACCCTCGGTCACAGGGTGGCTCTGAGGACCAGAGGAACTAGTGTTTTAAAGTACTTAGCAGAGTGTCTGGCATGGGAGAAATATTCGAGGAAGGGTTCTGATGACTAGGGAAAAGATGCTAATAATAGAATAGTCACTTAGAGCTCAAAGGGACAGCAGAAGTTAGTTCTCCTCTCCTTGACTTAGTTCACTCACCTGGTGAAATGGGAATACTACTACATCTGTACCTGGTCTTCCTCGAAATGCTGTTTTAGGGATCAAAGGAACTGAAGCAATGGTTCCCAAATGTAGATCTTTGGAAAGTTGTCAGCGTATGGCAAAGTTTTCACCAATCTGTGGGGAAATGAAGATGGTAATAATACAATGCCAACGAGCCTTGGGTTCCCCACTTCCCCATGAAGTGCCATGTTTTACAAATCAAATTGTTCCCAATGTTAAAAGACTGTCCTTTATTCTGATATTTTGTCATTTATAATCTGTGTGTATCTGTTTAAATGTCCCTTCTTTTATCAAAATATAGTCCTATGGATGGCACTTTGCTTTTAATGGCCTTAGTCAGTAAATAGAAGTTGTTAATTCTATATTGGGCCCATGTTGATTTTTTAAATCTCACTGGTCTGCAAAATAAAAAAATCTATGAAGAAACCACCCAAATAAGAAATTTGAACAAGTTTGCCAATCATAAAGTTCTGCATGAAGGTAATCAAAATAAAAGCACCATAAACTGAGCCCCTGCCAGGTATCAGGGATTGCTGGGAATATATACACATTTTGTGTTCCTTACAACAGCCCAGCAGGCTCAGTGTCAGTTAGCCCATTTGACAGATGGAAAAACTGAGACTGAGAGAGGATAAGCAGCTGGGTTCTTCATTTAACTGCGAATTCAATACCAAGTCTGCCTGTCTCCAAACCTCATAGTTTTCCCTGAACCACACTAATGGATTACTATGAGGAAGCCCTGACACGGCCACAAAGACTTCAGCACTATAAAAAGTAACCACACCATGGGCTGATGGACACATCACTGACCCTCTCTTTGCTTCTAGCATCCAACTGGGAAATTAGGTAGAAATCAGGGTCACGCTGAAAACAGATGGGGAGTCAAGCTGAGCTATCCTGGGAAATAAAATTAGCACAAAGAAGCCATTCTCTATGATTCTCCATGATTCAGTGCCTTTTGACTATTTATGAAATTGGGAAACATCCCAGCCTGGGTAATTGACAGAATACTGCCTAAATACAGAAATGTTGTCAGGCGGCCTCCAGATCCAATGCCTCTGCCTTCCCACAATCAGTCTGGCCCTCCCTTCCTGCTGCTCTTGGTGGTGCTCTGGGTCCCAGAGGCCCTCCCAAGGCTGGGTGACAGGAGACGCCCATCCACTGCACTCTCCCTCCCCACGCTTATGCTGCCTTCAGTACGTGCTATGCTTTGCTTATTTGTTCTTATTCACTCTTTCAGCAACTCTGGGAGGAGGCTTTATTAGCATGATTTTATAGATGGGGAACCCAAGGCTCATTGGAGCTAAGAAACTGGCTTGAGTTTACACAACCTGCCAAGGGCCAGAGGAGGATTCCCTACCCCGCCGAGGCTGCCTGACTTGAGTTCAGGGCCTCCTGTTCCATCACACAAGTGTGCTCTAGAGACCGAGGGATGATCCTAAAGCTTTGACAGCTTCAGGCTCCTTTCACATAAGCTGTGCCCTCTCTAGGTGCCCAGGGAATCACTGTGAACCCACCGTGTACTGGGCCATTTGCTTAGGGCCAGTGCCAGCCCAAGAACCGCATACCCCAAGAATGAACATGCAGCAGCCAAGTTTATCTGAGATGTGATAATTCTGGGGGCAATGATACTTCAATTCTGAATTTACCCTTTAAAAAAAATTGTAGTCAGGCCGGATGCAATGGCTCACGCCTTTAATCCTAGCACTTGGGAGGCTGAACCCTGAGCTCACGGGTTCAAGACCTGCCTGAACCAAAGTGAGACCTCATCTCTAAAAATAGCCAGGTGTTGTGGCAGGCACCTGTAGTCCCAGCTACTTGGGAGGCTGAGGCAAGAGGATCGCTTGAGCCCAAGAATTTGAGGTTGCTGTGAGCTATGATGCCACAGCACTCTACTGAGAGAGAGAAAGTGAGATTCTATCTTAAAAAAAAAAAAAGAAATTATAGTCAAGTGTGGTCAAGTCTCTGTAGTATTTTTTAATTTATTCTTACAGGAGACAATTTCACAAACAGCAAATTTCATGTGGTCGTTCAAATTCTGTTGAATTTTTGTTGGAAGAGGTTACAGCATCTCTAAGAGGAGGAGTGGCCTTCAATAAGGAGTACAGGACACCTTCTCCAGGCCCATGGGGTTGACAATCTTCAAGTGTCTTGGGCTGCATGTCCCTATCCTGAATCTCAGGTCTTATTTCTTCCCAACCACAACTATGGCATTGCTGACTTGCTGGGGTGGAGAATTCAACCTTCTTTGGAGCTCAGCTACCCTCCAGATTAATTCTTGGGGCCAGACCTGGGCTTTTTCTGCCTTCCAGAAGCAGGAAAGGAAAATTCTTCAACTGTCATACTTTACCTTAAATTAGTCCCCCTCAGCCTCTCCTTGCCTTTCTCTGGTACATGTGTGGTCACTCAAATGAGTCCGTACCGCCCCAACTCCCTCAACCTCTTAGATAGCTGGGTGATCACCCCCATGAGTGCATCCCTTCCCAGTGCTCCATCCCAACCAGGGAGTGTCTGAGCCTCTGAACTACCACAGCAGGCCAGGCCACTCGCACCCCAGCTACCAGCTGGTGCTCTGCCTCCTTATTCCCATTGAGAAGTCCGCTTCCTCAGATAACTTCCTTTCTGAAGACTGGTTGATGTCTTCAACCGGAATGTATCAAGTCTCTTAAGTTGGGGTCCCAGAACCCAGAGTCTGAGGTAGCAGGCTGTGAGTAGGGCTCTGCTCTTAGCAAGAGCACCGTAAGGCTGTGAGGGAGGTAGAACTGCCATCCAGTTGCAACAAAGGTCTCAGCCAATCTCACAGTGAGCTCCGGAGCCAGAATGACCTTTCAGAGTTGTTCCAAATTGAGGTAAAGGGGCCAGGTCTTTGTGACCTGACATCAATCAGTCTTCAGATGGGGGTTTCCTTCCTTCAGAGGAAGTGGCATGACCTTGAGTGAGGCAGCTTCTCCCAGCTGAGGGCAATGCTGGAGTAATGTGCAATGGGAGATGAGTGTCCCGTCCCGAAGAGAGGAATTTGGATTGGATGGCATACCACAGCATCCATGACAGCCCCAAACAGCCTCAGTTGACCCCTGTTCTGGAAGAATTAATAAAGTGTCTTCCCTTCTAAAGGTGTGCCAGTGGGTGATAAATTTTGCTGCCATGCTATGCATGAGCCACCCTCACGCCACCCACTGCGTATAGGGCACTGCACTGTTGTTCCTGTCCCCTGCTGAGATCAGCTCCTTCATGGGAGGAATCCTTAAGGAGCCCACATGGTCACAGATGGCACCAGGCCTAGGCGGGCTGTGGGCCAGGATCCACCATCAACTTGGGTGGATCAAGAAGCTTGGAAAGAAGGAGACATGAGGTTCTGCGGTCATGGCTCCTGCAGCCTTGAATATGACCAAGCAGTAGTTCATGGCTGATGGGGCCGTCCCCTAACTAATCCCTGAATGTCTCCTAAATTATCAACCATGCGGGGCATAGTCCCAGTCCAGTGTCGGCTCTGTGGAGCTGCAGAGGCACAGAGGTGTCAGATGTCAGCAAACACAGCCTGCATGTCCTGGCTGCATGCAGCACCATGCCCAGTCCCCATCCAGGCTGTTCATCCTCCTCAGTGGCTGTGGCGTGCTGTCCCTTGGCCTTTCCCTGAACTGCCCTGTGGTGGTGGGCAGAGGGAGCTGACCAGGGTAACAGTGAGGGACCCGGCACAGGAAAGAGGTAGCAGAAGTTTATGCGGGAAGGAGCCATTGGGTAGGCTCTGCCCTTTCCTCTGACACTAGCAAAGCCGCAGCATCTGAATCCTAGGAGTTTTCCTTCTTCATCTGCCAGGATCCCGCTGAGATTCTCACCACATCCCACAGCCAATCGATACTGGTCGAGAAACCATTTCCGTAACCCATTTTCAGCCCGTCTCTAAGAGTGGGCCCAGCTCGCTGGCTGTGCCTCAGAGCCTTTCCGTGCCGTGATCCTAAGCTCAGAGGATTTGGCCCCTGCTATTTCATGTTGGTGAATCTCGGAGGGAACTCAGTCCACCCATGGCCACCCCCAGCCACCCTCTGCACTCACTGAGCTGCCCCTGTGGACCCCTCCCTTCCCTTCCAAATGATGAAAAGAGGTTGGCAGAGTGGCTAGAGATTTCTCTCAGGGGTCTTTATGTGGCCTACATTTTCTTCCTTGGGATAAGTTAAGATGACATTTCTTCTTTGCATCCTGGGCACTATATATTTTTTATGGGCCCTCATGGAAGCGGAGTAATACAGGCCCCTGCAGAATGGAGGATCAGCCCCCTTCTCTCCCAGTTGCCAATTTCCTCAGGCTTACTTAATGGTTGAGTTTATCTGTTTGGCTCTTAAATTCCACACCCTTGGATAAGCAAAAAGGTTACAATTAATGTCTTGTTTTTAAATAAAAATGGAAAGTTAACACACTTTGACAATATTGTGATTAATGAGATAGCACTTGATAGTAAGGACAGAGGAAAGATGACAATTTCAATGTCATTGCCAGATGCACGGAGCACCTCTATGTGCCAGTGACTGTGCTGAGTATTTTCATGTCTGATTCTAACTACAGCCCTATGGAGGAGGCTGTGTGCACTCCACGATTCTCAGTTTTCAAATAAAGTGGGAAACATGAAAGGATGAGGGCACTTTGGGGGCAGATGCTGTTTTGTGTACTTGGTGTCTTCCATGGCGTCTGGTAGGGTCCCCTGCACATAATGAGAGCCCTGGGTGTTTGTTGTAAGAGTGAAATTGCTAAGATCACAGAGCTAGTTACGTTTCTGAGTTCCTAATCAAATGTTCTCTCCACTAATCCAAGCTCCCTTTGTCTGAGTGAGCCGAAGATTTGGAAAACAATAAATAAACAGCTTCTAGTAACTTTGAAACTGCAAAGAAAAACAAGCCAGGAGCATGAAAGAGAACAATTTTTTTAAAAAATGAGCAATTTCCCCAAATCCGTGCAGCCGCTCATCCTCTGATAACCTCATCTATTGCATCTTAAGCGGAACAGAGGGACTATGATAGATCCGCCCAAGTGAATGGATGGTCCAATTTCTACAGAATGTCTATTTGCCTTGGGTCCTCCAACCCCAAGTGCACTGTGCAATCACCATGGCTGCAACTCAGCCTGTGTCCCCTGGCTCACCACTATACCGTGTCCTTCCTCATCACCTCCTCACAGGGCCCCAGATGTGCCTGGGAGAGGCATCCTCATGCCAGAGAAGGCCCACACTACGTGAAGTGAATTGAATCAATGCATTACACTTCAGGCGTGGGAGTTAATGCAATAAAAGCCCAGCCCAGAGCCACTGTGGCATATTATACCCATCAATCACCCACTCCCACTGGCTGAACAGCCTCCTTCCAAGTCTCTTGGGTGAACAAGGGAAGTGCTTTTGGGACTGGTAAGTATTAGCTGAGTTGAAAAAATTCTTATGTATCTTCTGATAGAAGATTTGGGTTATTTAAATAAGCTAGAGCCTCTTGCCTTTGCAGCCCTTCAAAGTAAGGAAGCTGCCAGGAGTCTACCACTAAAGTGAAATGTTGAAGATTTCTGCCTCCCAAGGGTGGGCCTTCTTCCTCTGTTTGACTGGAGGTGCTGAGCTCAGGCCAAGCCTCCCGCCTCCCCGCTGCCCAGCATTTCCTATGGTGTAGGTCACTAAGGGGTGGGCTTCTGGGTCCCAGGAGTGGCAATCCCTCCCTCCCTCATTGAGCATAAAGAACACCAACAAGTCTCACACCTGCTCCTGTAAAGTCACCCGTAACAGTCCCAAAGATGAACTCAGTGCATCACATTAACAAAACCCGTTGGCTTTGTTACCAACGATATTGGTACCAATCCTTTGAAGAGGAATTATTGTGCTCATGGACGTACTTAATGTCCAAATTTATTGAGTACTTAGGATATTCTGTATATCGTTCTAAGCACTACACATTTTTATATATCACCCTAAGAAGGAAGTTATATCAGTCTCATTTTACAAATAAGAAAATCAAAGCTCAGAGACACTAAGTAACTTGCTCAAAGTAAACAGCTTTGAGTTTGCAGCCTGGGTGAGCTTCCCACTACATTTCGGAAGCAATTGCTCAGGCTCAGAACGAAACCAGAGTTCAAAATGCACAGATCATCCTCTCTCCCTTTTAATGATGCAAATTTGATGGGTAGGTCTTTTCCTGGTATCAGAAGACCAGAAGGACCTTTCAGATAAGAGAAGCCCCAGCTCTCCATAAACTCTCCAGAAAGCTCTCCAAAGTGTACTGAATGCTTGTTGTACCCAATTTGGGCCTTAGGGACACTTGCCTGCACAGAAGTCAGCCTGGCTTCCAGAAAGGAGAAGGTATGGAGGCTGGGGAAACCAGCTCCGAAGACTGGCAGACCTGATTTTGAATCCTCAGACTGATGCTGAAATCGCTTATCCCTTTTGAGCCTCAGTTTCCTTATCTGCATGTGGGTTATTAATGAGATAGGTTCTGTAGATTTGTTCTTAAGTTGAATTTGTATGTTAGTCAGAACAGGTACATTTGCCTATTACTTATAGTAGCCCCCGTTCATAAGTGCGAGTTATATGAAAGTCAGATGTTTGTAACTCGGAGCTACTTGTATTTATTTGGGAAGATTCTTGTATGCCTTAGAGATAGTGGCAAAGAATAGGTGCTCATTAAATGTGCTGACAGGGTGGCAGTGGCAGTGACAGCCACTATTATTAATCTTCCCCAGAGGGTCCAAGTTCAATTCCCTTTACATTGTTCCAACTGAAGAGAGATAATAAACTAGAGACTATTTGACGAACTAAACAAATATGATAATTGCGAAAGATTCCCTTTACACTAAAATATTCTAATTGCTCAGCTAGATTTGGAGTCCAAATCCCATTACAACAGATGTCATGATAATTAAAATTCTGTGTAACAAAACAATTCCAATATAAATGATGATTCCCCTGACCACCACCCTCACTTTAAGCCAAACCAGAAACCACATGTGTGGGGTACATTATGGTTAAAGGGGCAGCCACCTTCTCTTGTTCTAATGATGTTACATGGGGCTCAAAAACCCCAGAGTCTGGATAGCAGCAAAAGGTGGAATATATCTCAAATATTCAAAACCAATAACTCGAGTCTCTTTAGTCTCCTTGTTCAGTGCAGCTATATCTGGAACCCTTCCAAATTGAACTGTCGTAGAAATGGACATATCCTCTTTCTTTCCCCACTCAGAAAACATGATTCAGAAGCTTCACAAAACTTCGACCCTATTTCTTATTGCTTTGGCTTGTTCTTGTTTTGTCCTCTCAGTTCCATGTATGTTCAACTAAAATCTGAACTTGCCTACTTTGTACCTAAGGCATTGGGCAGAGCAGAGCGCAATGCCCAATGCCAACTGTGCTACGCACTTCACACATCTTATCTTTAGCGACCTCATTTCCTGCTCTCAGGGGACTTACAAGCAAATGGGAAAGGCAGAAGTGCTTAGTTTAGATAACCAGGGACTGGCAAGTGCAAAAGAAGACGCAGCATTGAATTCCCACTAAGAGAAACAAGGAGGTTCCAAGAGGAGGCAGCCTTTGATTCGGAAAGTGAAGGAAGAGGATAATTTCAAGATGGGAGCAGGAAGGGGAACCCGAACGAACACTATAAATGGAATGCACGGCAAAATTCCAAAGACTCTTTAGATACCAAGTAAACCCAGGAAGCTGGGTCTTATTTATTGAGAGGGAGAAGAGTCAGAGTGGAAAGAATCGGTCCCTATGTTTGCAGTCCCGGCAATGGCTGCGGGTCAGGCAAATGACTAGCAATGTGGTTCTGTCTGCTTGAGTGGACAGTCTTCCTAGTACTGACAAATTCAAATTCGCTAGTGTAAGAAGCTCTGAGTCCAGGCCAGGAAACACAGGCCTGAAGGTAGAAACCTGATGCAAACATCCTGGACTATTTGGAGAGTCTGGATTTTTGTTGGTTTGGGCCCCAACTGTTGAGCCAGACCAAAAGGAGAGAGCTGGCTCTAAGGCCCATAACTTAATGCATTAGAGAGCGCCTGGTGAATTATGTGTCCATTAGCTAAGTAGCCCTGGGGCTCTATGACTTTCTTTTTTTATAAATCCAAAATAATAACAGTAACAGCTCCCTATCTTCTCATGCTGTTGGAGAAAGCGCATATTTCATCTGTCATTAAACAATCACAGTTGCTTCCTCAGACGACCCCACTCTAAGCCCCAGGATACTGAAGTTGACTGAAAGTCTCTGCTTCTCTCCTGACATGCCCATTGCAGGTAGCCACCGAGCCCCCTCCTTATCAAAGAGCCTTGGCAACAAAGCCAGTTCAGAAGGGCAGGGGCTTAGTTTAGAGCAAGAACACTTCAGGGAGGAAACACATGTCCCCATATTGAAACCGAGGCGGCCTCACCCACAAGAGGTCCCTGACAATCCCTCCTGATGCCAGTCTTCCCCAATCCAATCTGCTACACCCTATCTTCCCTTCCCCCCAGGGCCTGGAGATGTTGCCAGCTGACAGGAACAGCAGCGAGGTGATGCAGAAGTGAGTGTGTCTCTGCAAGGTCAGAACAGGGCTTCCCTTGGGCACCTCTCTCAGTTCTGATCTCCTTCAGGCCGAGCCCCAAACAACAGCAGGTATCTACTTGGCGCTGATTCACCCCAACAAATGGCTGCAAGGTAAAAATTTACAGACCATGTTTTTCCCCAAAGGATGAAACACATACAGAAACCAGTCATTCCCGGATCTCCAGGATGACAGGCCCTGACGTCACCTGTACACAGGGGAGCTGCCATGATGGAGAACCTATGTCATTTGTTATCACGGGGTAACCCAGGTTCCTTGCAAGGACGCTATACTGTATGCGTCAGCATCCCCTCATAAGTACAGTGATTCAGACTAGGGAGGCTGAGCGAGAGTCCTGACTTGTCCTCAGACAGCAACCTCGTCTCCCAGGGCCACAGTCTCATCTCTTATTTCTCAGCCCTTGTTTCATTTTCCTCTGTCTTCTTTTATAGGCCTTGGCTCACGACACGCTTTCATCAATGGCCCTTTCTAATTAATTGATTAGCTAATTAAATATTACCTATTTATGATATAATTATCTCCAGTGAACTAAAGGTACTGCAAAGAACCAGAAAAATAGACAATAACATAAATCTGTTTGTGAGTTTCTTCCCAATCAGATCTCTCTTTCTCCCCTACCTAAGGCAACCACTTGCCTGTTGGATTTTTTTTAAGTTTCATTTTGTGCATAGTTTTGTTTAGATTGAGTTGTTCCTAACTGTAGTAAATAATATTCTTTGGGATCTTAATTTTTCACCCAATATTTTGTACATATTAGTAAATGTTTTATATGCTGTATACTATACTTAACAGCATGTAGCTGTAGTTATTCATTTTATTGCCGTTCCATGACAATGCCACAATTTATACATCCAATATCCTTTGAAAGGGCATTTGTTGTTTCTGGGTTTTTGCTAATATGAACGATGCTGCTGGAACATGGTGAGTTTTCTGGTATGAATGTGAAAGCATTTTTCTTACATACGCACCAAGGAATAAAATGGTTGGGTTCCAGGAAGACAGGATATGCACGACTTTATAGCACGACTTTTATACTAGCCCAAATGATTGTACCAATTTGTACTTTCACCGGCAAAGTATGTGATCCTGTTAATGGACATACTCTCCCACAGTTGGTGTTATCGTACTTCTTAATTTTTACTGTCAAATGAGTGCCGATAGTGGTAGGAATTCATTGCTACAACGGTTGTGGTAGGAACTTGAAAATGTTAAATGAATTTGCTCTTTAATCTAGTGGTATTACTTCTGAGTGTCTATGTTACCAAAAGAAATCACTGCATAAGAACACATTTAAGGACATTTATCACATTATCTTGTGTACTAGCAAAAACTCAAAACAGCCTGAAAGTCCATCAGTAGGTCGTTAACTCAAAGATGGGACATCCACACACAGATTCAAAGACAACCCTTAAAAACAAAACCAGATTTCAATGTACGCTGTGACTTGGGAGATGTTTGCTGAATGTTGGGAAGCGAAAAAAGCAAGTTATAGAGTATGATCAAATGTTAGCTTTTCTGCAAAACAGGGGAAGAGGTGGCATAGTTGCTTGGATTCATTTGTGGGAGCAAAAGGAAAGGTGTGGAAAAAATACAGACTAGCTGTTAATATTAGTTACCTCAGAAGAGGGGCTCTGGAGGGAGGGAGAAGAGGAGTGCTGAGAAGCCGGGACTGGAGCTCAGGCCCCTACGGGAACCCCTTCCCTACCGTCACGTGACCCTGTGTGTGTGTCACCCCTTCGTTTCCTATATAGTGGCTTCATACTCGCACAGGATAAAATCAAATTTCCTTTTCCTATGGCGAGCAGGCCCAGGCAAATGTGTCTCCAACACACCTGGTATGCCTGAGATACCTTTCAGCATATTACCCTTGCCTCTTCTCTAACCAGCCCTTGGGCCTTTTTTAATCTCCTTGCCTGTGTTCATCTTCCCTACCCAGAATCTCTACCCCACCTCTGCTTCCTCTCCCTTGCTGCCTAAAAATTTTATCTATTCTTCAAGATTCAACCAAAACCTGGAAGCGATCACAGTGCCTCTCAGAGACGAAGAGCTGGGTGCTCAGGCCTTGGAAGGATGGAACCCGGGTGGGTCCAGGCCCCTCGCCACACAAGTTCACCAACCTTCTCTCCAGGGCACAGCCCACAGGCAACCCTGCTGCAGCCAGGCCCCTATCTGTCTCAAGGCTGAAATTCCAGAAGACAGAAATCTTACTAACCTAGCTCAGAACGAGCATCCTAACTAGGTTTTAACATAGTACTCACCCTTCCCACCAGAGTTCTGAACCAACTAGGTCCAAAAGAAGGGAAGAAAGCCAACTCAGATCAATCACATCATCTTTATCGTTTATTGCTAAATCTTTTGCTAGGCACCAGCCCCATATGCCAGAGTGGCGGGTTCAAACTCAGCCCCAGCCAAAAACTGCGGAAAAAAAAAAAAAAAAAGACTGTGATGGGAGAAAGTTTGCTTCCAGATACAGAACCCCCAAAGTAGAAAGATCCCCCTACCCAGGAGTGCCAGACCAGAACAGAATACGGGTTTCCACATGCCCCATATTGAAGATGTTGGTCGTAGGTCAGGGTCCTACCTTCAGCAGCCTCCAAAGTCAGATAGAACAGGCAGGCCCGGTCTCTCATGGAAAGGAGAGTGGAACAGGGCAGGAGAACAAGAGATGCCCCCTGCGTCAGCCTGCCTCTCGGCAAGGCCTGCCGGAGAGGATGAGCTGCACCGTACCTTCCAGATCCCCCTTTCAAGATGCAGACACCCTTAGTAGGGGCCACAGAGTCAGCCCCATGGGGGTCCTTGCCGCACCTCTGCAAAGCACACTTGCAACCACAGCCTCATGTGGGACAAACAAGACAAGAGGAAGCAATAGAGGCCGAGTGTGTAAAATGAGGGCCCCCGTGGAAAAGCTGCCAGAATCAGTTTTCAGGGTTTTGCTTCATGCTCCTCCCTCCCCCGCTCCTTCCTCCCTGTCAACACCTTCTGTGAAGGTGCCCCAGGAATGAAAACACTCCTGAGGACTCCAGGACGGAGATCCAAGGTGCAGCTTCACACAGCCCTGGAGGTGAGAGCACAGGGCTGTAAAGTCATCTCCAGGCTGGTGTCCTAGCCTCACAGAGGCCTCCCCCAGCCCATGATGACTGGACCACCCATGGTCACGTCAACACCTCAGCTGGAACACGGTGAGACACACAGCTCAGCACATTTCATGTGATCTCCTTTATGGGAAAAGTTGCACATAGAATCTTTCCTGGGGTTTGGGGGTCCCTGAAAAGGCCCCTGTAGCCTTCTGAGTCTGAAAAGGCTTCTGCTGGTCAATAAGCAGGAATCTTGACAAGGTTAGCAATCAGCTGGCCTGGGCCAGTGTTTTGTTGCCCATAAAATTTAAACTGGACATAATTATTGCTGATAGGATAAAATCACCCAAAAGATAGAATGGAAGCACCCCTGCACCTTACGAGCGTAAGCAGGGACTGGACCAAATGAACTTTAAGGCAAGTTCCAGCCTGAGGGTCTAGGGTTCCTGACATGAGATCCCACTTAGTACATGGTGAACGTGAGCAATTTTAACGTTTCTTGAGTTTCAGGTTCCTCGTTTACGTGTTGGTATCTTCAATGTCTACCTCAACCCCATGATTGCTACCTACTGAAACCTATGTACACCTGTAGGATGAAGTGACCTGTATATAAGGGGTCCCACATAGTGCTGGGCCCCTACCAGTCCCTTTCCATGGCCTATGTCCCGCTTCTTTACAAATTTTCATTTGCAACCGTTTGTAAGTTCTCAGTCTTTTCAATGAAAGATGAACTCTCATTCCTCAGAAAGCAAGTGGAACAGTCTTCCTATGCCTGGGGGGATGGGGAATCTCCTCATGCTCCCAGGCACCCTGCCTAGACCCTATGGACACAGGCACCTATGACAAAAATGTGGGGTCCAATCCATAATCCAGTGACCTAGCAACAGAGAGGAGGACATTTGCAGGGCTCTGAGAGGTCAGCTGATAGCGGAATCTGCACAGGGGGCCAAGGGTCCTGAATGGCCTTCTAAAAGGCCGCACCCCACCTCTGAATGGCTCTAGGTGACCCCCCCTTTCTCTGAGCCTCAATTTCCCAGTCTTGAGAATGACTGGGTGAGGAAAGACAACACAGTCGTCACAAGCATTGTCTCTCTCTGCTCCTCCCCCCATCTTAAGGGTCCCAGTAAGAATAAAGAGGTGTCACCTC
The DNA here is from genome assembly GCA_963573935.1 of Arctocebus calabarensis. Classification (NCBI taxonomy): domain Eukaryota; kingdom Metazoa; phylum Chordata; class Mammalia; order Primates; family Lorisidae; genus Arctocebus; species Arctocebus calabarensis. Next base: position 8,643 of record CAUYON010135483.1, on the reverse strand, counting down.
TCAGTACCTCTCTCGGGGGCTGGCTGTGACGTCACAGTGCTGCTCTAGTCATGATTCCAGCAGCCCTAATAAAATTATTCTCTCCAGAAATGTCCCAGCGATTAGTAATTTCCACACCCGCGTGAAGCGCGTTTGTTCTTCTGCTGCAGGAGGCGAGCATTTAGTCAATTACTTCTTTCTCTAACCACTTGGTGCCCTGGGAAGACTCATTCATTTCACAGAGGCAAGCAATTTGCTCCTGTGTGTTCACCATGAGCCCCATCAGGCCTCCACAGCTCTGGAAAATTACCCAAACCTTCCCCTACCTCCAGTGGCTGAAATTACTCAGCACACTGAACAGAATCCTTCACGTTCTCTGGCTGATTGTTAGTTCTCTGCTGAGCATTTATGAAACACCTTCTGGGTATAAAACCCTGCACGAGGCACCAGTGAGATACGGAGGACAGATGTGCCAATCCTCCCATGAGTCACAATAAGCCTGGGAGGCAAAACCAGACCCGGATTCGGGGTTAGGCAACCTTTCTCCAGGCGCTGGGTCTGCCCTTTTATTCTCCATTTCTCCAGCTAAAAGATGAAGGGGCTTGGTTATTCATCTCTAAAGAGATTCCTCTCCGGCCTTCTAAAAGACTACACAAAACACAGCAAGCAATTCCACGCACAGAGAAGGGAAAGGGCCTGCCTGGTTCCCCCAAAGCCAGTTCCTCGCAGCTGCTCCATACCCACCTGACTGTTTCCCTTCTGTACCTTTGCTCCCTGCACCTGCAAAGCCTCTGTGGTTCCCAGTCCCTCGTCCCTGACGCTCTCGTTTGCTTCCATGGCTATTTACTTTGGCAAGATCTCTATTTAGTCTGAGCCTTTGAGTTCTCATTAGGGCTTTGCATCTCTGGGGTCTCTTGACTCACAGACTGTGAGAAGTAGAGTGAGATCAGTTCACAGACTGCAGAACACTGGAGAGAGGAGACTCTCAACCATTGGGTCTACCTCCTTTGTTTTACAGGTGAGGGTGCTGAAGAGAAGATGAGTTACCTACCTTCCCAAGGTGATTCAGGGAGCCAGGCAGGTGGGGACTAAGACTGGCCCCCCTGGTGGTCTGCTGTCTACCAGGCTGCATTCTTTCCAGTTCTCACGTCATTCATATATACACCCAGAAAGTACTTACTTGGTTCCTATGTGCTGGACCCTGGACTAGGCACCAGACAGAGAAAGTTGAAAGGGAGAGCCTGCGGGGAGTTTACGGCAGGACGTGAACCAGGCCTGTAAACACGTTGTATCAGGTGGGGCCTGCTTTGGTGTCAGAGGCTGCCCAGAGCACCGTGGGAGCCCAGAGCACTGTGGGAGCCCAGAGAAGGAATGACTATGCCCGGCTTGGGGTAAGTCTCGGAGAGGAGGTGACCGGTGGAACTGGCTGTAGAGGATGTGCTCTAGTCCACGGGGAAGGAGCTGTGAGGAGGCCCGTGCCAGTGGGAAGGGCTGCTGAGTGGAGTGTGATCAGGAGGGCACCACAGCTCAGCTCAGACTGTTTCTGTCAATGGAAAAGCACAGTAAATTGTGACGCAGCCAAGGAGGGGAGCCAGGCTCTGGGCCATGGCCCATACGTGGCAACATAAGTTGATGCTTCTCTCTTCGAGATTATTCCAGAACTCTCGATTTCCCATTGCATATCTTCTTGTATCCTTCTCCGGTGGCTCTCATGGGGGCTGTGAGTCTGCCCACAAGTGCGGCGTTGATGAGTTGGAAGCCTCATTAGACGGTGAGCTCTTGGCCTGTCCCAGATAGAAGGCTGAGACGGCTCGGTCTGCCCCTTTCAGAACTTCAGCTCCCAAGGGCCAGGTGGGGTGGACTGTGAGGACAGGGGCCCACAGACAGGGCCAGCCATGGGGCACAGTGTTTCCTCTGGGGGGTCCCTAGCAGAAGATGGTGTGAGAAAGTGTGATAGGTGTCCGACCTTGGGGGTTGGGGCTGCCTATATGCAGACACCCAGGCTGTAAACCTTGGGGAGTTCCAGCAGAGGCCAGCACCGCCCAAGGACTCCAATCCCCAAATCTCTCTCCCAGATCTTGCCCTTGATCCTTAGACTCACAGGTTATCCAACTACCTTGAATCTCCCATAGACACCTCAGACCACCATAGTTCTTCCTATGGACCGACCTTAAAGAAGAGCATCTAGCGGTCACCCCACCTTGCCCACATTCCATCACGTCTGCCTGTGAAATGTCTGTTTCCTGTGTCCCTACCACCGCCTCTGGTGCATGTCCGCATCATTGCTCACACAGACTCCAACAGCGGATCCTAACTGGTCTCATGACACGTGGTGATTTCCCCTCTCATCTACTTACATTTGGAGTCAAATTTCCAAGGTGCTAATTAAGTCACTTAACCAGATGACTCCTCCATGCCCCCATAGTAAAATCCAAATGTCTGAACTTGGTCATTAGTGTCCTCCCTGCTCTGGCCCCTGCTGAGCTCAGAATAGCAGAAATTCAGTTATCAAGCATCTTCTTTGTTTCCCTTCTGGGCTCTGGGGGCCACCCTGATGGAGTGATGGAGTGAAGCCCTCTGGCCCCTGGGCCTCCAGCTCAGGCCATTTGCTAAAGAGGCTGAATGTCATACACCCCAGGAGACTTGGACACTGCAGAGAGCAGACAGCTGACTCCGAGGCAGGGAAAGTCATGCCTGGAGGGGAGAAAGGTTTACTCAGGCCTGACAGAGACCCTGCTGCTCCCCAGCGGAAGGGTAAATGCTGGACTTGAGCAGCACAGCAGCATGGTAGGAGGCAGTCACACAGCCCGAGTCTCTGGCATTAGGTCAGCATCCCTAACAGGGAACATCTCTTCTGGATTGAAGAGGGACAGAGACTATATAAAAACCCTTAAGCTCTCTTTCTCTCTCAGACTACACAGCATTGGGGAGATATCGGCCAGTAACATGGTTTCAACGAAGCTATAGGTATTTATTATACTACTACTTCTTGAAATAGCCATTCTGCACTACTCTTCATCTCTACATTCTGGCCTTTTCTCGTCACTTCTGAGAATATCAGAAAAAATAGGATAAGCATTTTTGCCAGAGTTATATTAAGAAACTTAATCTACAAGGAGAAAACTCTCTGCAGTATGTACATTGGATGGTATGAGTATATACTTCTTCATCCATCAGAGTTCTGAGTTTCAAGCAACAGAAATGGCCTCTAGAAACAGAAAGTGAGTTTGTTCAAAAAGTATCAGAATTGCCCAGGAGGTGGAGAAACAAGCAGAAAAAGGAGAAGAAGCAACAGCAAGGCAGAAGCCAGAACCACACTGGAACCATGCGACAGAGCCAGCCCGGGGAAGGCTTTGCTGCCCTGCCACCAGCTGCCAGATAGGACAGCTGACACTACCAGTGTCAGAAGGACAGGGCATTGTATGTGGCACAGGTCCTACAACCACCTCCAAGGCCACCGAAAGAATTCTCCCCAGAGCCCCCTCCCTTAGTTCACGTTTGAAGTGTATATCCACCCTGTTGCTCAAGACACCTGAGGGCCACGACTTGAGTCATTGTTGAATTCTTCCTCTTCTTTTCCCACTTCCTCTCTCTCATGCCTCACATCCAGTCTGAGACCAATTCCAGCTAACTCACTTTTCCTAAATTGCCCAGATTTTTTATTTTCTTTAAGGAATGAGGAAGCTGTAACCTCAGGACCACATGTGGTCTTTTGGATCCTTGAGGATGGCCTTTTGTTTATTTTTATTATTATTAAATCATAGCTGTGTATATTAGTGCAATCATGGAGTACAATGTGCTGGCTTCATATACAATCTGAAATATTTATATCCAACTGTTCGACATAACCTTCATGGGATTTTCTTGGTTATTATGTGAAAACATTTGTATTCTGCATTTAGTAAGTTTCACCTGTACCCTTCTAAGATGCACCATAAGAGTAATCCCACCATTCACCCTCTCTCCACCCATCCTCCCCTCTCTTGCCCCTTCCCCCATATTCTTGTGCTATAATTGGGTTATAGCCTTCATATGAAGCCTATAAATTAGCTTCATAGTAGAGCTGAGTACATTGGATACTTTTTTCTTCCATTCTTGAGATACTTTGCTAAGAAGAATATGTTCCAGCTCCATTCATGTAAACATGAAAGAGATAAAGTCTCCATCTTCCTTTAAGGCTGCATAATATTCCATGGTATACATGTACCACAATTTATTAATCCATTCGTGGGTCGATGGGCACTCAGGCTTCTTCCATGACTTAGCAATTATGAATTGGACTGCAATAAACATTCTGGTACAGATACCTTTGTTATAATGTGATTTTTGGTCTTCTGGGTATATACCAAGTAAAGAAATTATGGGATCAAATGGCAGGTCTATTTTTAGATCTCTGAGTATTCTCCAAACGTTTTTCCAAAAGGAACATATTAGTTTACATTCCCACCAGCAATGTAGAAGTGTTCCCTTTTCTCCACATCCACACCAACATCTCTGGTTTGGGGATTTTGTTATGTGGGCTACTCTTACTGGAGTTAGATGATATCTCAAGGTAGTTTTGATTTACGTTTCTCTGATGATTAAGGATAGTGAGCATTTTTTCATGTGTCTGAAGGCCATGCGCCTGTCTTTCTTTAAAGAAGTTTCTCTTCAAATCCTTTGCCCATCCTGAGATGGGATCACTTGTTCTTTTCTTGCTAATACGTTTGAGTTCTCTGTTATTAAACCGTTGTCTGAGGCATAACCTGCAAATATCTTCTCCCATTCTGAGGGCTGCTTGCTATACTTACTGGGTTCTTGGCTGTGCAGAAGCTTTTTAGTTTAATCAGGTCACTATAGTGTATTTTTGATACTGCTTCAGTTGCCTGGGGGGGTCCTCCTCATAAAGTATTTACCCAAGCCAATTCTTTCAAGAGTTTTCTCTGTACTTTCTTCTAGTATTTTTATAGTTTCATGTCTTAAGTTTAAATCTTTAATCCAGTGTGAGTCTATTTTTGTTAATGGTGAAAGGTGTGGGTTCAATTTCAGTCTTTTACAGGTTGCCAGCCAGTTCTCCCAGCACCATTTGTTAAATAGGGAGTCTTTTCCCCACTGAATTTTTTTTTTTTTTTGAGACAGAGCCTCAAGCTTTCACCCTGGATAGAGTGCTATGGCATCACAGCTCACAGCAACCTCCAATTCCTGGGCTCAAGCGAGTCTCCTGCCTCCACCTCCCAAGTAGCTGGGACTACAGGCGCCCACCACAATGCCCGGCCATTTTTGGTTGCAGTCGTCATTGTTGTTTGGTGGGCTGGGCTGAATTTGAACCCATCAGCTCAGATGTACGTGGCTGACGCCTTAGCCCATTGAGCCATAGGTGCCAAGCCCCACTGAATGTTTTTAATTGTCTTGTCGAAGATCAAATAGCGGTAAGTAGCTGGTTTCATCTCTTGGTCCTCTATTCTGTTCCAAACATCTACATCTCTGTTTTTGTGCCTGTACCATGGTGTTTTGATCACTATCGATTTATAGTATAGTCTTAGGTATGGTAGCGTAATTCCTCCTGCTTTGTTTTTATTTCTAAGTAATGTCTTGGCTATTTGAGGTATTTTTCTGATTCCATATAAAATGTTGTATTATTTTTTCAAGATCTTTAAAAGATGACAATGGAGCTTTAATAGGAATTGCATTAAAATTGTATATTGCTTTGGGTAGTATGGGCATTTTAACAATGTTGATTCTTCCTAACCCGTGAACAGGTTATGTTTTTCAATTTGTTGACATGTTCAGTGATTTCTTTTCTTAGAGTTTCATAGTTCTCTTTATAGAGATCTTTCATGTCCTTTGTTAGGTAGACTCTCAAATACTTCATCTTCTTTGGCACTACTGTGAAAGGAATAGAGTCTTTGACTGTTTTTTCAGCTTGGTTATTGTTGGTGTATATAAAGGCTACAGATTTATGAGTGTTGATTTTGTAGCCTGAGACACTACTGTATTCCTTCATTACTTCTAAAAGTTTTGTAGTAGAATCCCTGGTGTTTTCCAGGTATACAATCATATCATCTGAGAAGAGTGAAAGTTTGATCTCTTCTGACCCTATGTGGATACTCTTCATCACCTTTTCTCCCCTAATTGCAATGGCTAAAGCTTCCATTACAATGTTAAAGAGCAATGGAGACAATAGGTAACCTTGCCTGGTTCCTGATTTAAGTGGGAATGGTTTCAATTTAACTCCATTCAATATGATATTGGCTGTGGGTTTGCTGTAGATGTCCTCTATCAATTTAAGAAATGATACCCTTCTATACCAATTTTTTTAAGTGTTCTGATCATGAAGTGATGCTGGATATTGTCAAAAGCTTTTTCTGCATCATTTAAAACAATCATATGGTCTTTATTTTTTTAATTTGTTTATATGCTGGATTACCTTTATAGATTTAGCCTTGAGATCCTGGGATAAAAACCACTTGGTCATGATGTATAATTTGTTTGATGTGTTGCTAGATTCTGTTTGCTAGGATCTTACTGAATATTTTTGCATCAATATTTATTAGTGATATTGGTCTATAATTTTCTTTTTTTGTTGTGTCTTTCCCTGGGTTAGGGTTCAAGGTGATGTTTGCTTCATAGAATGTGTTGGGTAGTATTCCTTCTTTTTCTATATTTTGGAAAAGGTTGAGTAATGTAGGTACTAGCTCTTCTTTAAAGGTTTGGTAGAATTCTGTTGTGAAGCCATCTGGTCTGGGGCTTTTCTTTTTAGGGAGGTGTTGTATAGTTAATGCTATTTCAGAACTTGATATAGGCCTGTTAAACATTTCCATTTCCTTCTGGCTAAGTCTTGGAAGGTGGCATGCTTCCAAGTATTGGTCAATTTCCTTCAGATTTTCATATTTCTGAGAGTAAAGTTTCTCATAATAATCATTAATGATTTTTTTAATTTCTGAGGGGTCTGTTGTTATTTTGTCTTTACCATTTCTGATTGATGAGATTAGAGATTTAGCTCTTTTCTTCCTAGTTAGGTTAGCCAAAAGTTTATCTATTTTATTGACCTTTTCAAAAAACCAACTTTTTGATTGATTTGTTGTATAATTCTTTTATTTTCAATTTAATTTAATTATGCTCTAATTTTGGTTATTTCTTTTCTTCTGCTGGGTTTGAGATTGGAATATTCTTCTTTTTCCTGTTGTTTAAGATGTCCCATTAAGTTGTTAACTTCTTCTCTTTCTGTTCTCTGGAGAAAGGCTTGTAGTGCTAAAATTTCCCACTAAGGGCTGCCTTTGCAGTATCCCAAAGGTTCTGATAATTTGTGTCTTCATTGTCATTTTGTTCCAAAAATTTGGAAATGTCCCTCTTAATCTCATCAATGACCTGTCCTTCATTCATCATGAGGTTGTTTAGCTTCCATGTTTTTGTTTGAATATGCAGATTCTTGTTATTGAGTTCAACTTTTATTTCATGATGGTCTGAGAAGATGCAAGGAATAATTTCTATTTTTTTAAATTTGCTGAGGTTAGATTTGTGACCTAAGATGTGATCGATTTTAGAGTACGTTCCATGGGCTGATGAGAAGAATGTGTCTTCAGTTTTGTTGGGATGAAATGTTCTGTAGATGCCTATTAAATCCAAATGTTGGATAGTTAAATTTAAATCTAAAATTTCTTTGCTTAGCTTCTTTTTGGAGGATCTGTCGAACACTGCTAAAGGAATGTTAAAATCTCCGACTACTATGGAGCTGGAGGAAATCATGTTGCTCGTGTCTGTTAGAGTTTATCTTATAAATTGAGGCGCATTCTGGTTGGGTGCATAAATATTAATAATTGAAATCTCATCATGTTGAGTATTACCTTTAACAAATATGAAGTGTCCATCCTTATCCTTCCTTACTTCAGTTGGTTTAAAGCCTATTGTATCTGTGAATAAGATTGCAACACCTGCTTTTTTCTGCTTTCCATTTGCCTGGAATATGGATGACCATCCCTTCACCGTGAGTCTATATTTATCTTTTAAGGTAAGATGAGATTCTTGTATACAACAGATATCTGTCCTGAGTTTTTGTATCCAGTCAGCCAGCCTGTGCCTCTTTAGAGAACAATTTAAACCATTCACTTTAATTGAGAATAATGATAAGCCTTCCAAAAGTCCAGTGGGCATTTTTGTTCCTTTCGCCATTGTGGAAGTTGGAATTTGAATGAAAGTTTCTGAGTGAGTTTACTTTTGTGGTGGAGGAGTACACTGGTCATTATGGAGGATAGGTCTGAGAATATCCTAGAGAGGTGATTTAGTTATGGCAAATTTCTTCAACATGTGGATGTCATTAAAGTATTTAATTTCTCCATCATAAATGAAACTCAGTTTGGCTGGATATAGGATCCTGGGTTGCAAGTTTTTTTTGTTTTAGGAGATTAAAAGTTGATGACCATCCTCTTCTAGCTTGAAAAGTTTAAGCAGAGAGATCTTCAGTTATTCTTATGTTCTTCCCCTTGTAAGTTATGGTTTTCTTGCGTCTGGCTGCTTTCAGAATCTTCTCCTTCATATTAACTTTAATGAAGTTAACTATGATGTGCCTGGGGGGTGTCTTATTCAGGTTGGGTCATGCTGGGATTTTGAAACTGTCTGCTATCTGAATTTCAGAGTCTCATGGCATGTCTGGAAAGTTCTCCTTCATAATCTCAAGAAAAGGGGACT
>CAUYON010135482.1:15000-27648 GCA_963573935.1 Arctocebus calabarensis | reverse complement strand
TACTTGAGAGGCTGAGGCAAGAGAATCACTCGAGCCCAAGAGTTTAAAGTTGCTATGAGCTATGATGCCACAGCACTCTATCAGGGGCTACAGAGTGAGACTCTGTCTGAAAAAGAAAAGGAGGAGGAGGAGGAGGAGGAGGAGAAGAAGGAGAAGAAGGAGAAGAAGGAGAAGAAGGAGAAGAAGAAGAAGAAGAAGAAGAAGAAGAAGAAGAAGAAGAAGAAGAAGAAGAAGAAGAAGAAGAAGAAGAAGAAGAAGAAGAAGAAACAAAAAGACAGTCTCAGTAAATGACCATTATTATTTTGAACTATAGCTGATTGTGACATAAAAATTAAATCATGTCATTCCCTTTTTCCAAATTCTCTTGTGGCATCTATCACACATGAATCTTTACCATGACCCCAAACTCTAAAAGGTCTAGACCACCTGTTCTCCAGATCCCATTTTTGTATTATTTTAGATTCTAAAGTCTTGATCTGTTGCCCAGGGTAGATGTCAGTGGCTCATATAGCTCATTTCTAACTACTGTCTTCGGACCTACAGTGTTGGAGCCACTTGCTCTTGTGAGTTGCCTCAGCTGTTTCAGTCTCACCTTATAATTTGAGGTGCCTCTACTTCCTACTCTCTTTCAAAATCTTTACCTTTTCACAAATGTTTATGCTCAAAATTGACCTGTATTTCAGGGTGATATGTTTTCACTGGTTATCATATAAAAAATAATACAAGTCCATCTCTACTTCTGCACCTTGCTTTATTTCATTTCATAGTACTCATCATATCATGTTATATGTTTGTTTATCCATTTATTTATTTGCCAGTTCCCCTTAATAGTGGGAATACTCTTACTCTGCATGAGAATAAACTCTCGTTTCATTAAAACTTTTGTTTGCCTCTGAATCTCCATCTCCTGGAACAAAGCCTGGTACTAACAGGTGCTCTGTAAATGTTTGGTGAATAAAGTATTATGTAAAATTTATTATAAAAATTTGTTTAGATGCTTTTTTTCCACCCATAAATATGGAACTTTCTATTTTCATTTTTTGATTCATATGAATGAAATTAATACAACTAGAAGAGCATTCTCCTGTGGTGTATTCAGGAAGGTGTGACACAGTGGCAACTCTTTTCAGCCAGAAGACAAATATTTAATTTACACAGAATCTGAACTAATTCTTCTCTTCCCTGGTTATAATTTCTGATAAATATTTCATTCCCTTTGGATTGATTAAGACATTACAAGTGCAGATAATCAATTGCATAGTAGCTGCCAGAACCTTTGACACTAAAAATTGATCCAATTAAAAGCCATTTACTGATAGCTTGAACATTTACTTAAAAAAAAAAAAAGAAACCTAGTGTCTTAATTTAATATGTGAGGTTCTCCTTGTCTTTGAGCACAGGTATGTCTTTTTCATGGGTTATCATAGCCTAAATCCTGCATCATAATGGAGATGATAATTAAAATTGAGAGAGCAGGTAGAGATTATCTCATTCAAGGTGAGAGCAACATGGTAGTACCTAGCAGAAAACTTGGGAAGCTCAGACACGTGGATCAGAAAAATGCTCTCAATGGACAAACCATTTTAATATGCTTCTGATTTTAAATATTTCTTATCATAAATTTTTTCTAAAAGCTTCTGTTGGAGTCTACATTGTCAGAATATATATCATTGAAATATTTTTTATGAGACCACTTGGAGAGAAATTGCAGAAATTATCTTTACTCAAAAACTTGAGATATTTTTCATACCAAAAGGGAAGACATAAAGATTCATTTGATCTTTTTGGGCCTAGAGAGGAAAAATTCATTGAGAAGACCTATTTCAATCTATTTCAGGATATAAAAATCTATTCCAGTGTCAACAAAACAGTACGCTTGAAAAGCTAGTGCCCTGGTCATTTTCTGACCTAAACAGCAGAGGGAGGCAAGGGCTCTGAGCACCCTGATATTTAATCACTAGACAGAGCTGCGCGATGCAACAGAGAGGTCAGGGGTCGGGGGTGAAAGAACGGGCTCTAAGTTCTGTTCCGACACTGTAGCTTACTGAACAGGGGCATGTTCCTTATCTGCTCTTCAAAGGTCATATTTGTAGTGATGGATCCTACCTCATGTGATGACTGTGAGGAGCAAATGAATGTCACATTGGTTCAAACAAACTTCGTGCTCTGGAACAAAAATGGCGTGGCCCCAACAGATGGATAGTTCCTAAATGAAATAATTCAGAGGCCGCAAAGGAGTGCAGGGTAGAGAAAGCACACCGCTTAGTGGAGCAGGAGAGAGATCACGCCAGCGTAGCTCCTTAGTGCTCCATAATACATTCCGGATTGATCTGGTTTTCTCCAGTTCCTTAGATTTGCCAAGCCCTGTTTCCTCTAGCTGGAATGTTCTTCCTCCAACACACCGTCCACTTTTCCATGACTCTAACTTGTCCTTTAAGTCTCAGCTCAAATGTCACTCGCCCCAAGGAGGCCTTCCAGAAACCACTAGGAAAATTACACCTGCCCGGTTCCTAAGGCACATTCTTCTTCAAGACTCCTCAGTTTTTTTGTCTGATTACTTGTGCAAAATCATGTACCACTGACACCAGAAGTTCCGAAAGGGCGAGGACTGTGTGTCATCATAGTGTCATAAAATGGGTGAATGCTCAACAAATATCTAGTGTATGCATTGAAAAATAATTTAAATAAGCATCACACACCATTGGGAACTCTCAGTGCAGAGATAACAATGAAATCTGTAGGAAAAACATGGATTTCCTCTGGGAGATAGAGATCTCCATTAGCGAGAGGGACATACAGAGATGGAGGAACAGGGAGGGACAGTGTGTGTATAGTTGGGAGAGAGTGAGAAGGAAAAGGATGTTCTGGAAAAATCTATATTTATATTAGCGATAATGAAGGTCTAGGCAGTGGCTAAGAAGAGATTGAAACAATACATTCTTTTTAGTTAGAATATATGTTTTTTAGGAATATAAAATAATACTTATATTTTAAAATATAACTTTAAAAATAATACTATGCAAAAATAATGTACTTTTAAAAGGTTTCCGAGAAGGGGATGATTTTTGCTGAAATTTGCCTCCATTTCTTTTCCCTCCTTCCCTTCCTTCCTTCTTTCCTTCCTTCCTTTCTTTCTTTCTTTTGTGAGACAGAATCTCACTCTGTGCCCTGGGTAGAGTGCCAGGGTGTCATCATAGCTCTCAGCAACCTCAAACTCTTGGGTTCAAGCCATCCTTTTGCCTCAGTTTTTCTATTTTTAATAGACATCAAGTCTCACTATTGCTCAGACTGGTCTGAAACTCCTGAATTCCAGCCATCCACCCACCTTGGCCTCTGAGTGTTGGAATGACAGGTGTGGGCCACCACGCCCAGCCCTCCATTTTCTTCACTGTTCTACTCTGGCTGTGAACAGGAAAGCAAATGCTACATAGTAGTGTGATACCCTTTCCTTAGCGGGCAGGTTAGCAGTTCTCTGTTTCACTGAGGCACATCTGTCAGGGATCTCATTGCAGCTTATGTGACTTAGAGTGGCCTTCTCAGCTCCACACACCTCTCTGTCATGGGGCTTCACTAAACACCCTCCTCTCCACTTTGTATATATTCAGTGATATTTTCCAGTGATGTATGAGTGCTTATTCTAAATTTATGCCCTGGACACATGTCTGGCTGTTTGGTAGGTCCAACCCTTAACTTACCCTTTTATTTTTTGAACACATCTTTCCTCATAGCACTGTGTTGTGACCCATCTCTTCCCATGTGAAGGTACTAACGACCAAGTTAAGTACTGAACTCAGAAATCATAATGCCTAGGTACAAAATCTTACCCAGCATCCTACTTTATGACTTTGAGCGAATTATTTAACCCCTCTGTGCCTTTTAACTTCAGATTACTTATTTGTAAATTGAGAATTGTGACAATAGTATGTACCTCGTAATGTGATACCTGACACGTAATGTGTGCTTGGTAGCTGTGAGTTATTATCAACATTTTCAGAAAATACTAAGCAGTCCACAATGAATGACTGCTTCCCTGCCTTATGAAGCTTGCACTTTAATAAATGAAACAGATATGTAAGCAAACTCCTGGGTATAGCATCACTGCTGTATTAAAGACGTTTTCACTAGGTACAGCTTTTGACAACAAAAGAGTATTTAATCAACTTTGTTTGGGGCAGAGTGGGTGTGGGGTATACAGGTGAAATGTTTCCTGGAAGGAAAACTTTTACATGCAACTTGAGAGATAAGAGGCTTTAGCTAAATCATGCACAGAAAAGATTTTTGTGGGATCTAACAAAAATGAGAGCTGGCCAATGGATAAGGAATATTATAGGAAAAATAAGAGTGAAGCAGAGAAAGTATAAAGAGTAAAACCATGCTTTTTCAACATAAAATAAATGTCATGCTTATGAGATGTTCTCTGGTTTGCCAGTGTAGTGGGAAGACAGATGGTACTTAGGAAATATGTGACCATGTCTGAGTAATGACTGTACCAAACAATCCAACATGAAAGTGCTTTGAAATGTACATATTGCTAAGTGATAATATTAAATTTTTATATGAAGTTTCACATAAACTACAAACCCAGATAATATCATCTGTTAGTCAAATAGAATCAAAATCACTATCTTTACAACATCTGAAAAATAAATAAGGTACTTATTTGACATTACATACTTAACTGATGGCTCTAACTAGCTTTTCATATTTTTATTGGCAAAATATTTCCACATTTTCCAGAAGTAATATGTAATATGTAATAATGACAACTTGGGTTTGTGTGTATAATCTGCATCTTTTTCAAAAAAAAGTTTTGGTACAACTATTAAGCAAAGATGAACCTGTATCTTTATTATCTTTAGATTGAATGAATGAGTATGTTTTCATCATATTTAAGTCTTAAATAAAATAAATGTCATTACTTACTTTAATATATATAGCAATAACATTTAAAATTGTTTTTCTATTAACTGTCATAGTGTTTCTACAGCGATGTCTATGATATTATATCCTACTCAGAGTAAGAAAAGTTTCTGAATACAAATTCATTGGCACAGATGCATGCAACAGGTAAGCCATTCATCGTGGGGGTTGGGGAGAATTATCCCTCTGAATAGAACATTCCTACTGTCTTAATATAACTAGGTATTTATATTAGAACAAAGAGATCCTCCCTGGTGATGGAAAAAAAGGAAAGCATTGAAATAAGAAAGACTTGTCTTTACTAGGCATGTACTCTTGGCCAATGACTTAACCTCTCCAGGTCTCATAAAGTAAATCATCAGGAAAATTGGTGTGCTATAAATGATCTTAACACTTTGAAACTTTTATGGATAATTTATTATCCCTTGATGCTAGAAAATGTTCTTTAGATATTTGAGGTATATCCTTTCTTCTGATCTCCAGAATTATTTCTGAAACTGAAGTGTGATTTTTATTTCCAATATGTTATTTTTCTGATGAAGAAAATGCAAAAGGTATATAAACATGACTCCAAAAGTCTTTGTCATACTTTCCTAGCTAGTTATGAACTGCAAATCTTGGAAATTTAATTTTGAAAAATAAAACCCTTTAAATTACATTTCAAGTAAAAAATAGCAAATTATAATTTTGAGTTTGAGTTTAGTTACTTTGATGTCTATATATCCTACCTAAACGATTGCTTAATTTCTTTTGAAAACTTTTCTAAAATATCGATATTAATTTTATTCTAATTCATCTAATATCTTTCAAGTTAAAAACTCAGAAGCTATGTTAACAATGTCATAAAAAATTATCAGAATAAATGCTACAGAGGATGTGGAAGTTTTTTTAATATGCAAATGAACATACACACACAAAGAAACACAAACAACATTAAATAAAAATGAACAAAGACATCTGTCTCCTTAACACAAATAGCTGACAAGATAATGCACATAAAACAGACTACGGAGCCTTTTAAGATACAGAATAAATATATTAATACAGGTAATTATAAAAATGAGAATGCATTTTAATTTAAAAGGAACCCCAAATAAAGATGACATCTACATACTGATCATCCACATTAACCCTCACTGTGAAATAAGGCACATAATTGCAAGAAGGATGTGAGAAAACTGACAAGTCCATGGTCTAGGAATCATGTAAAATTACCTATCACGTATGAATGTAACACATAACTTAGACTTCAATAAAATTGTTGCCTAATAAGTTGAGAAAACCAACCAACAAGTCTAATTTGGAAGGGTGAGAGGGTAGAAGGCATAGGCAAAGCAAAAATATAGTTCATATTACTCTACATATTTCCATTTTCTACATAATTGCTTCAAGAAGGTAAATTAATTTTCAGGAAACAATTTCCTTTGAAATCTGTAAATATTTACATAAAAGTAATTTTAGAAATGAGCTAAATGAATCTAAATCATAAAGTTCTAATAATCACAGGTTTTTTCATACCACAAGATGCTGGAAAAAAATGTGATTTACACATTTAGAAAACTCCTAAATTGCTTTATAAAAAGGCAAGTAAAAAATAAATAAATGAAAAATATGCATCAATTTGCAATTGATTTTAATTCTGATGCTTACCAAATTAAATTGATTTGCCTATGTAATAAGTGACAATTATTGAAATATCATATCTATAACATATATATTCCTAAATCCAAAATATATTTTTATTTTGCAAGGAAATTCATTAAAAGTTCAAATTCCCCTGAAACTATTCCCACCTGAAATAAAATAACTTTTTTTTTTTAGCTATCACTTAATGTAAATGTTTAAATAAAATCAAATGAACAATGATAAATAGTAATATTGATTTTAGGTATCTTCAGTAATAAATTTTGGTTTACTGGGTTTTGGTTAAGAAATTACCAGCTTGTTTTGAAAAATAAACTATATAGATAAGTATATACACATACACATATATATTCTTTAATTTTTGTTGTAGTTTGAATGTAAAACACTGTTTAGGTGCTATCCAAAAATATTCTGAATGTTGTACGAATTAACTTTATCCAAAAACATAAAGACATAGATTCTAGATATATGTAAGCTAGACAGTTCTCAGAGATTTAGAATTAACAAGCTATTATTTTGGAAGGAATCTGAAAATAGAGATGGACGTATTGATTGGAGGACAAATTTATAAACAACCCCCAAATCTGACATTTTTTTGAGGAAAGAAAAATGTGTTGATGTTTAAGAACATTGTTGATTAATGTTATCAGACATGCTCTAAATTAAAGTTCAAATGGCTTCAGTCAAAAATTGTTGGACAGAAATATATAACTCTTAATTGTCACAGAGTAATCCAAATAATTCTAATAATATTTCTAAGTGAATGGGATCAAAGAACTGCATCTTTTAAAGAAAATATAATACTTAGCCTCAAGATAGAGACTTTAAATTTAGCCCTTATTTGAGTAAATATTTATGAGCACATTGAATAAATATTTTTATACGGAATAAATAATCAGTTACAGGATATAACTGTTTCTAATGTTTTGATATGGTGAGACCAATTTGGAACTGAATACCAAAACTTTTTTTGCACCAAGCGACACTCTAATACATGAGCTCATTTCTTCAAACATTATTGTAAAAAAAGGGATAATGTTACATTCTGTTTTTAATGGTCACATCAAATTTCCTTTCATAATTCTAGTGAGATAGTCCTAGTATCCAAATACTCCAGTTGGGGAGACAGAGACAAAGAGAGGAGTGAGATAAAGGGGAAGTAAGGCTAAAATCCTGCGTTTGACACCCTCTCGACAGTTTAATCCATTTCCCCGCATTCCAATTTACAGTAAAATGAAATTGGCACATTAACTTGAAAAGAAAAAAAAAAAAGAAAGAAAAATGACTGAATTCATTCAGTGAATCCAGGCATATTCAATGAATTAATCATGAGTTCATGCAAAAAGAAAAATTTACTTATACTTAGTGGGGAAAAGGCACTTAAGAAATATGAGTTCTGGAGTAGGAACCAAATAGAGAATTGGCTTGTTCTCTTTGTAAAGTCTTTTGAGCAAACATGAAAAATAGAGTTTTCATTCTTCCTGCTACATCAAAGAGCGTCTCATTTCCTACAGAAGCTCTATAAATTGTGAGACTCTCTAAGTGCATGGAGGAATATAGTAAATTTGCAATTATCAGGTAAGAATATGTGAGTGATATGGAAATAGACCTTAATAGAAAATTTTTGTTTTACTGGAGAAATTCTTAGTGCTTATTACAGTTAGTAAGAAGGCTGTTTTTGACCAAATGAACTGCATTCCAAGTGCCCTCAAAGTAAAATTTTTCATAAAGGACAAACCGGAAACAGATGAAATTAACAAGAAAAAAGCCAGGTGAATGAAACTAAAAACGAGATTCTATTTAATGTTTGGAAAATGGAGGTTGTACTTAAGGGCAAGAAGAGAATGCAAATGGTAAAGCAAGAAGGAAATAAACAGACAAGATGTAAGACACAAAGACAAACTCTTATGATTCAGATTTGCTCTTTCCTATATTTATCAGATCTTAGGGCTTTGTTAGTCTGTGTGTTTGACCATCACCATGTTTACATAAACATGTTTGAACCTGTGTGTATGTAGAGTGTTATGTACTGTCTATGAGTTATTGTTTTAAAACATAGAAATAGAGAAAATATAGTTTACTAATTAGTACTTAATGGAATTTCCTGTCATCTGTTGTATCTAGACAAAACAACACATTAGGAAAATGAATCTACCCCCCCCCCGTTTAAATATGATACAACTTGGACCAACAATTTTAATGGGTCTCTAAATTTCCATTCAACATTTTCATGATGATTCAGTTATACTTACCCCTCTTTTGTGTTGGTAATTAAAATTAAACCAATTCTAAGTATTAGATCTTCTTGTATCAAATTTACTCTGCTTTTAAGCACCAATTTATATCATTTTGATATTTCCTTTAATAAGCTTGTTGAGAGTTCATATAGGATTTATGAAACACAACCAATGAACTCTCTAAAGTCCATAGAATATTACTAATAATCTCACATTATGAATTAAAATTTATCATATCGACAATGTATGTGACTAATTCATTAAGAATAACTATTCATATTCATTTCATTTGAGTTAAAAGGAATATCTGCGTGAATGACATTTCATTTTATATGCCAGACTAGGAAGATTCCAGAAGGCAATACATAATCAACTCTACCTAGCAGGAAATAAGTTTAAATGCCCAGATATTCATTCTAAAATAAAAGTAATACCTCTTTAAATACCTCTTTAAATTTGATAGACCAGTACTCCTAGGATATGTTGAGTTAGGGAATTATGAGAAGAGAGAAAGGAAATCACTTTGGATTGTGTCCTATTTCATTTCAACAAGTCTTTCTTCAATGATATTTCCACAGTATTGTGTTGGAAATGATCCTGTATGGTTATTATATTGTTAATTCTTTTCTCTATTTGCTCTATTTATTATCAAGACCCTCCAAATATTTAGAGTGTGTGCAGATTTAAAGGTTAGACAACTATTTTTAGGCAAATACATTTATACTTGTAATAAACATTACGTATACTAAAATCCACAAAATTAAAAGAAATTAATTTGCATTTTTGAAAAGCTGAAATGTCTTAATAATTTAAAAATATATGTGAATAGGATTTTTTAATATATTAGAATGACCACTTTTGTAAAAATACTTCACTAAAATATGGCAAGAGTTTTAGTTTATCATTAATACACTCTTCCAGTAAAACAATAAATAAATTAATATTTTGATGCAGATCATAGAATTTTTAAAAGAAGTTAACTTTTGACTCCTCAATACAACTGTCACTGTAGCTAAGCTGACAATATATCGTGAGATGGTCGATGGTAGCAATGTGTGATATTCCAGCAGCCTACTCTATCAGTCATAAAATAAGTAATGTAATTAATGCCTGTATATCTACATATGCCCAAACACCTAAAGATTGTAGGGAAGGAATACCAGAATTATAAATCAATTTAGTTTACAAAACAGTTATGTCTATGCTATTACGTTTTGTACCCAGCTGATACAGAAACTGAGCAAAGATCTCCTTCAACAGAAGAAAGAGTTGTGTTCGTTTCAGAATAAAGTTAAATACACTTTTTGGTTTCCCATTATTATCAGTTGGAAGTACTTAACAGTAAAAACAAATAATAAAGATCTTTGCCTTTTGTAAGAACATGTTTTATGTATGATTGAAATTTTTACAACACTCCGGAAAAGTCATCCGCTGTTAGATTTAAAAATAAAATCAAAAGCATTTTCTGACATAGTACACATGAAAAATTGGAACTTCCAATATCTTCAATAGAAGTTGTAGAAAGTGTATGTCTCCTTGGAGTCTGACACTCACTTAACACAGCAGAAAATAAGGGACTATACTGTAAACAAAAAGTACAGTAAAGGACAGTTGCAAATTTACATAAGAATAGTTCATAAACATTTTGGTCTTTCCATAACAGTTTTTATATAAAATTAATAAAAAAAACCTTTAGACAGCTGTCATCACTTTCGTCTGACCACTTTTCACTTATATGCACACAGACATATTTATATAGCAATATACTGATGCACCGTTACATGGATATTAAACTATGATTACTGACGGTAATTGAGATGTGCATTATCCAGTCAACATTATCCGTAGTGGAAATACTCTTACATTATGTATTCTTGTCATGTTGTATCTAGAAAAACATGAAAATATAACTTTACATTATTTCAATTATTTACATAAGTTCAAGCTTGACAGAAAAAATTGATACGCTACAATTTTTAGAAGAGTAGGCCCAGAGGTACAATAAACAGCATGAATTATCTATAGTCGTATCTGGTTCATTTTTAAAAACTCATTTGAAGTACAATATGGAAACAATTAGTCTGCAATTTGGTCATTCTAGCATTTGTTATTTAAACTTAAAATGCACCTCCAACATTCACAATGAGGAGAAATGCACTGCAATTATATTGTATTATCTTGGAATTTGTGATTAGGGACAGTTAAATTTAGTGAAGAACACCCTGGTACCACATGCCACCACGTCTGGTGCAAGTAGTTCCTGTTCAACCCTACAGCTTTCCTTCCTTTCTGTGAAGTATAATAAATAAGAACATTTTAACTTTGTAAAGTATCAAAGGCTTACGTGCAGAAATAATAGGGAAGCAAATATTAAAAGTATCTATGAGATGTTTTTGTTTGTAATTGATTAAACTCTAAATTATAAATTTGGGGGGCTTTAAAGGAAATAAAAGGTATTTTATGAAGGTAAAGGTAGATCCTTTAAATTTATTGCCTAGAGAAATATATGGTCTGTAGTCCAATGTTATAGAAATGTGGTATTCTTTTCCACACTAGGCATATTAAAGTAGCCATTCCACCTGTGGAATAAATATAAAAATAATACAATAGGGTTGTTTTGTTGATGGCCATGGGATAAAACTACATTTCAGGGGAGTCAAATGGGTTTAAAATATTCAGAATATATGCATATTCTGTGCATTCTTTGCCACCTTCATTCTTTTCGCCTCGCCTGTCAAGGTTTGTGACAGCTATTGTAATGTTAAAACTAGAAGTTTATACTTTCTAAGTTTCAAAGATTTGATCAGTGGGCAACTGTCTAGAAAGCTACTTTCAAGGCGTCTCTGCCTTCATTTACTACTAATACTTCTGTAAGCTCAAACACCATAAAAATGGAATCTCACATATTCTGACATTTATTTTTTAAGATTAGCTTTTTAAATCTATTAGCATTTATCTACATAGATTAAATGCTTTGTGTTAACAAATATTTATTTATATATGGTGAGACGTATCAAAAACAGACTCAGACAGTATTCAGGGGCAGATTTAGATTTGTAAAATCTCCCGACCTTTTTAAAAGGGGGAAGTTTTCTCTGGGAACCTAACAACTGGGTAGTGTCTCTAAACACACTTGATTTATGACCAAACTGTAGCTAAGCAAAATTAATTGGACCACTTGCAAATAAAACAGTAGAAAAATGTTTATTTCAAATGTCAAGCATTGCCAAGTAATTTTATATTAACACCAAATGTTAAAGAATAGGATACATTAAAGTTTTAATAACAATATTAAATTACGAGATTGCAATCTTCTGTTTGTTTTCCTTCCTTAGCATTTACATATTTGGCTTTGAAAAATACGGAACTGATTCCTAAAGCCTTTTCGATCACTTCCCACGCAGTTTGTTTTTTGTCTTATCCATCTCATATGGAAGCAAATTTATTTAAAAGCCAGTTTGTGAAAATACCTAAAAATATTTTTTTATTTTAACTGGTTTTTGTTGTTTTTTTTTATAAAACATGTCACATCTTGATGCAGTTGATGTCAAGTGTGCTTAAGTCATTATGAATCAAGAGACTAACAATAGTGGCTGCAGAAACAGGTTTGTTGTCTGTACAAAGACGTCAGTCAAATTATAGTACTTCCGTGGTAGCTGTGCATGTCCACCAAGCTTCGTCTGTAACTCGAGTAGAAAAAGATGTTGTGTTTTTAATTAATCATTCCTTACAATTCAAGATGAACTCCACATATTTAAGCATTCTTGGCTGAAAGAAAAGTCTTCAAGATACTGGATGCCTCTCACCACTTTGACAATAAACACACAAGAAAACCATCGTGTAAGGC
>CAUYON010135482.1:0-10000 GCA_963573935.1 Arctocebus calabarensis | reverse complement strand
AGTTTCACTTTAAATATACATCAGCATTCCTTATCTACTAGTACTGTTCCTAATCATCTCATTATTTAACTACACCACCTGTAAACCTATTTTTCTTACCAGACATTGTCCTGTTTTGAGATAATAGACTTGAAAATTCATCACCAAGTAACTCCAGCTTCCCCCCTGTTGTAAATGCACAACTCTAAGAGTGAAAGTTCCACCAGGACTCCAACTAGGCATATTTTATCTACATGACCCTCACAGTGCCTAGCATGATATTATGCACATAGTAGGTTTTTAATAAATGTATGCTAATTGAGTGTTTATCCATTTGGTTACAAAAAAAGACCACATTTTGCATTATCTGCATCTTCACCTACTGTAGAAACAGCTTATTTGTTTGTTTTTCCTCCTATATTCTGTCTTCTTATTCTCTGCCAATTGAAAGAAGCTACAGTATTTGAGTTTGAGTAAATAGCAGGCAATCTTATTAAACTTCAAAGTATTTTCGTCATGTGAATTCCCAAAAAATATGTCATCGAAATGTTTTGGAACAAAATCATAGACTCATAATGATGAATTCAAAATGAAATTATACAAAATTATTTTATCAAATCATCCATTAAGCATGCCAATTGTTCCAAGTTTAAAATATCAATTTTGGGGCATTACAATGTAACATGAAATGCTTCAGAAATATGAATGCACTTTGAGAAAATCTAAGAATTAGTTGTGGAGTTTTCAGTTTCATTCATAAAATATTTCCTGTGAGTTTTGAAGACATTTCTCAAAGGATAAATATAATATTTATAAGGATTAAAGCACTATAAAATACAATTAAAAGGCGAAAGATTTATTCGATCTGAAGAGAAACCAGAGTATGTATAAAATACAATTAAGAAAAAAAATGTGCATAGCTGTAGTATTTTGGCTGAGATACTTATCCTTATCTTTGCAGTTTTTAATAATTTAGAAGATAAATAAGTTCTGGTTTGTTAGGTCAACTAGACAGAGAAGCTCTGTGGGTTAAATCAGTCATTTTTATGATAGGGCTTCAGATGTACCATAATATACATTATATTTTTTTAATGAATATGATCATATAATACAACTGTGGATTAATAAAATCTATAAATTACCCAAGACCTTAAAATACACATTGTTGATTATGAATCAGATTGAAAGTAATTTTTTTCATAAGTCAGAAGTTTTATAAGATACCTCTTTCTCCAATGAGTTAAGTCAATTGTCTCCCAGTACTTAGTTTACTGTTGACTCTTTAACAAAGTTAAGGAAATGTTTTCATAATAATATTAATACGAGAACTATTGCTTGAAGAGATACAGCCAAAGGCACACACAACTAGAGTAGTTCATGAACAGTGTAATACTGCTATGTTGAAAAGTATCATCAATCATCCAGGAGATATATTGATTTGAATTTCACAGGTACTTTCAAAATAAGAACAACAAAAATCTAATTGCACTCTTACTGAGATAATTTAAAAGGTCTATATTTAATTTCTATTAAAATATCAGAAAAGTGGTTCATCTGAACTAAATAGTTAAATAAGTGAAGCCTAGAAATCAGATTCTTCTTCAAAACTACAGCAAATGAAGAAAGAACCAAAAGAAAAGCAATCCAAAGACAAAGTGAATACAATTTATCATGCAGGTTCTTAGATGGAATTCCATATATCCTGTAGGATAAATGTTATTTTTTTGCTAGGTGAGTTTAAGTGACAAAGTAAATTTTTCCTAATCTGTAAGTTAATGTGCTGCCTGATGCCCTAGAGAGCATCCTACAGCCATCCTCACCAATCCAGGCACCTGAACATTCATTTCTTAAACCATAGCATAGAACCTCTGCAAGTTGACCATTCAAGGGACTACAACAAACCGGTCAACATACAGAGGTGGTCAACATCAGGAGCTAGGCCTACTGTGCTGATACATGCATCTACTGCGTGTCTGGTCTGTAGAAATTAGGTCAACTTAAACAGATGGTCAATAGGGAGGTTCTACTATATTTCTAAATAGAATAAAAAGAGAAAAAATAATGCAGATTTTTTTTTTCCCTCCAGTTGATCCCATGTGGTCAACTAAGGTAATGTGCCTAAATAGCATTTCTTGTTAAAATTCTGTATTTCAGCAATTCATGTTACAAGCCCACATTCATTGTTCTACATCAAAATCACTCAGAACATTTAAGAAATTGCATGGAAAATGCAAATCAAATACTGATGAAATTGCCACAATTAGGCCCTTTGTGTGGCCGTTGAAGATGAATGCCAGGCAGTGATGATCACCGCCCTTGTAAGCAGTGTCTAAATTTGACCACACTCTAGCACAGTAGACGAGGGAACACAGGCAAACCACACTGACTTTCTAAATGTGCCACATAATTTCCCGTCATTGTACTACTCATCTCAGTTCTGGTCCAGAGGGAAGAGCATGATGGTCGCATCAGGAAACAAAGAAGGAAACTCAGAAGGAAAACAAAGGGCTGAGACGTTGGTTTCCAATCTCCTCGTGCCAACAAGTCTGTAGGTAAAAGTTCTAGGCTTTTCTAAGGAATCACTGCTCCTTACTTTCCTATCTCTTCCCCAAATACAAGGACCACTTTACACTAGATTTAAATACCCTCAATATACTGACTTCTTGAAACTTTCACACGCAGTTAAGCCAAGAAGCACTGCATGTAAAGTGCCATGTTAAATCAAAGACAATGGTTCCTTTGTCCAATGTGATAAAGTGAAGCGAATTTCTTCAGGAGGACATCTGCCATCACATTTTGATGAGGAGATAAGTGATGCCTATAGATTAATCACACACACATACACACACTATAGATTCTCCTGTGTTTCTTGAGGAGTCAAGCCTCTTAGATTCAGATCTCTTTCCATGGTTTGATATCTTTAATGAGCATGTCAATTTAACTGAAATTGCCCAGGAAAATAACAGTATGGAAATGTAATATCTCCTTAAAGACAAAACAGGAAAATACGCCCATTGACTAGCATTGTTGGGGAAAATTTCATATAAACTATGCACATATGATAGAATTATATCTAAAACAGAGGTGGTTTCTTTTTCTATGGAGAAAGTCAACATTCATTATTTATTTATTTATTTATTTATTTTTAGAAACAGAGTCTCACTTTATCGCCCTCGGTAGAGTGCTGTGGCGTCACACAGCTCACAGCAACCTCTACCTCCTGGGCTTAGGTGTTTCTCTTGCCTCAGCCTCCTGAGTAGCTGGGACTACAGGTGCCCGGCACAACACCTGGCTATTTTTTTGTTGCACTTTGGCTGGGGCTGGGTTCAAACTTGCCACCCTTGACATATGGGGCCAGTGCCCTACCCACTGAGCCATAGGCACCATCTCAAACATTCATTTTAACTTAGTTTTATTTCTTCTTCATAAGTAATACAGGCATTATTTGTTTCCTACCAACTTAAAGAAGCCTTTTCCTTGTTACAAAAAAAATCACTTTTTAAACTTAATAGTTATTAATGTTGTCAAACATAGGTATTTTTTCAATAGAAAAAGATAGGTGCTTTTCAGTAGGAAAGCTAGGTGCTCCTTATGGACATTTTTTAGCACTTAGTTTGTTAATTCTTATACTATAGATAACCAAAAAGATTTGTTTTAGCCACTAATTTCTAATAAAATATTAAAATATCTTCTCGCTGTGTCAGCAGAATACATTTTCCTAGATGGAAGTTGAGAGATTTCCAAATACCTGATGTGGTTTACAACAGGAGGGCATTGTAGGAGTGTTTTTAAAACTACACTTCCCATTGTGGATAATTTCTAGCTCTCACTATCACTCAGCAATGTGTATAACATGAGGGTGTTCAGCACGATCCCTGGATGGGAGGCTCTTCTGCAACTTGAACTTTACCTTGGAAGTGAGAACAATGTAACCTAAAAATTTGTACCCTCATATTAATTTTTAATTTCAAAAAAGTTAAAAAAAAATGAACACAAACACTTCTTATCATGAATACCTCTCTTTTTTTTCTAGAAAAGTCCCAAGGACTAGGCAGTATAACAACTAATAAGAAGCCAACTCTATCTTAGAGTGGAAGAACTTGACCTACAACATCATAAATGTAGGGATGAGAGTGTCACAGTGTGAATTACACATTACGTGTGAATGTTTAAAATTTCTTTAAATTCACATAGATTCAATGTATGTGAACTTTTTAAAGACTTTTTTAAATTTAAAAATGAAATTCACATAGATCTCAATCTGTCATCCTTAGCTATTTAGAAACATGCAATCTATAAAAATCTGGGTTTATTTTCAATTTGTAGTCACTTATTTGAGGTTGAAATTTTAAACATTTACTAGTATGCACTGGAATTTTTAACAGTAGGGTCATCACTCCATAATGCATCTCTTGCCCATTTTCTAGTTAGATGTAATTTTCAACATAAATTAGAGATAATCAAGTTCAATTCAGGGTATCTGAATATTTTAAATTCAGTTTTACTTTCACTTTCTGTGTTGTCTATCACTAGTTTTCAATATTTCATTGTCTCTTTGACTTATGCTAAAATAATCTTGACTTTTAAAACTTCATCTTTCAGTAGTATGCATAGGCATAGACAGGGTGGCCATAAAATTCATGTGCAATTTAAACTACTTGTTTATTTTAAATTGCACATGAACTTTATGGCCACCTTGTAAATGGTTTTTAAATGTTAAGACATTATAATATTATTTCTTCAAGACTATTACTGACAAATCACAGTACAAAAAAAGCTTTGCAGCCTTATATACAGGCGCAAGTAGAAGGAAGTCAGCAAAGGAAAGACAGCATGTTTAGAGAAATAAGAGAAAGTACGAGAAAGTTTTGAGATGGAGGGAGGAAAAAGTATCAAAGAAATTGCATGATTGAAGTACATGTAGAACAGCTTTTGTAAAGCCTGAAAATGCACACTAAACAATTCAGCCAGGGGTCTTTTAGGAACGCATTTTTCACAGAGAGCTCTAAGGAAGAGATCAGATTTGAAATAATGGAGATAAATTGGCTGGAATTAAAAAAAAAAAGAGGCTCTAGCAAACAAATTCATAAATTTATCAGTTAGAGGAAAGGAAAAAGAGATATAGAAATAAAGAATAGACTGTCAAAAGAAGGACTCTTCAAAATACAGTAAATCTTAACATAGATTGAAGGCTAAGGAGAAGGTGCCTATGAGATGGAAAGACTAAAATATATTAGAGAATAAATTGTAGAGCAATGTCTTTGACAAGTGGAAAGAGATGTCAAAGGCCATGGTGGAGCTGTTAGCTTTCTATGAAAGAAGGTTATTTTCATATTCATCTGACACTAGCAGAACGCAAAGTTCTAAGATAAGAATAGCATTATGCTGATAAATATAAGACCCCATCTATTTTCAAGCCTCTGCCTATCACTGGAAGTGGTCTTTGTTTTAACAGGATTCCTCTAACAAAAACTACTTCCCGTAATGAGAATTTTGGAATGGAACACTGCATTTTTCTTCCACGGATTTGAAAAGTATTTGTTTCAGGTTATTTACAAGAGTGAACTATCTAGAAGATATGTTTTTCTTATCCTCATTCCAGGATTTTAACTGTTATACAAATGAAAGATATAGATACATGGGTGTCCGGGAGCATATAGATCAAGTATGCATGGTCTTTAGATACCAACATACAAAGTCATTTTAAGGATATGAGCTGAAAATATCCTATAAAACATAAGTTAAAACAATATAATTAAAGAGAAACAAAAATATTTTATACCCTGGCATTCATCTATGAGTTTTGATATTACTTTTCCATGTCATTTACCAATAACAATAGTAACACAAACAATGAAAGAGGAAAAAATCTAGAAGACCTAATGGTTGCTATATTTTAGGTATATTTATCATATATAAGTATTGTTATTTGGGGGTATAAAGTCATTTTATAATATAGATTAAATAGAAGACTGTCTTAAAAGTAAGCACCTTATTTTTCCTAATGGAGAAAATGGCAGCTGCAGAAATGGAAATAAATACAATGAGAGAATTAAGAAGTTACATTGTTCCACAAGGTGTACAATTGGAAAATGGGATGTCCACATGCAAAAGAATGCAAAGAAACCCAAACGTTTCATGATACACAGAATTTAGTTCAATGTGGATTAGTGACCAAAACGTAAGAATTAAACCTAGAAAAGAGAGGGAAAACTTCATAGTATTGGATTTGGTGATAATTTGTCTGATACAACATGAGAAGGATGGCTAATAAAAGCACAAACAAACAAATAGGACTATTGCACCGAACTTAAACACCTCTATAAAGAAAATGAAATAATCAACAGAGTGAAAAGGCAATATATGGAATTAGAAAAACGTTTTCAATCCATATGTCTTATAAGGGGTTAATATCCAGAATATATGAAAAACTCCTACAATTCAACAAAAGATATAAACAGATTCGAACAGCTATTTTTCAGAGAAGATATACAAGTGACCAGCAACACTAGGAAAAGATGCTCAAAACCCTATAATCATTTAGGAATGCAGACGAAAACCACAGTGACGCATCACCTCACACCTAACTTAGAATGGTCAGTACCATCCCCCCTTGAAGAAGTAAAAAGAAAATAAGTGTTGCCAAGAATGTGATGAAATTGAAGCCTTGTAGGCCGTGTAGTTCACTTAGCATCTTTTGAAGACTTGCCTATGTTGTAGCCTGTCACAGGATTTCCTTCTGTTTAAGGCTGAATCATATTCTGTTCCATAAGAGAACAGAACAGAACATGAATAGCGAAATAAGGAAGTCCCTGGTAGACAAACCCCGCATGATGCTACTTACTTGAGATATATAACAAAATGAAACTCAGAAAGCAGGGTGGGGGTTGCCAGGGCCTGGGGCAAACACCTCCAGGGAGTTGTTCTTCAGTGGTACCAAGTTTCCATTTGGGAAGATGGAAAGTTGCAGAGAGCTACTGCACAACAATGTATAAGGAGTTAACACTCCTGTACTGTACACTCAAAACAGGCTAAGATGATGAATTTTACACTATGTGTATTTTTTTAACCACAATTTAAAAAAAAGGTGTAGGGAGCAGTTAAACACAGTAGCGTAGACAATAAATACTTGTAACTTGGAAAAATCTCCAGGGCATCTTGTTCAATGAAAATTCATGCTGCTTGATAATATATCTATATAGAGTGATTATAATACTGTAAGAATTTATAGAAGTATAGGCCTAGATAAAGATATATTTACATATGTAATAAGCCTGTGGGTAGGAATCAAAAGGGACTTCCCATTACAATTTTACAACTGAGGCTGGGCTCTGTGGCTCATGCTTATAATCCTAGCACTCTGGGAGACTAAGGTGGGTGGCTTGCTTGAGTTCAGGAATTCCAGTCTAGCCTGAGTATGAGCAAGACACCCATCTCCACTAAAAATAGAAAAATGGGGCATAGTGGTGCACAACTATAGTCCCAGCTAATCGGGAGGCTCAGACAAAAGGATTGCTCAAGCCCAAGAGTTGGAGGTTGCTATGAGCTATGAAGCCACGGCAATGTACCCAGGATGACATAGTGAAACTGTCTCAAAAATAAATACATAAAATAAAGATTTTTTTTTTACAACTAGACTATATCCATGTGTTATTGGTATATAGGTATTTCAAAATTTAAATATGAAAACAGGAATATGAAAATTCAGAAACATAGAATTAAAATATTGTGATATTTAAAAATCTCATGAATGAATAAATAAATAAAATTGTATTATACCAATAAAGATTTTCACAGAGCTTAATTCCATCAAGTTGCCACTTCTTACTCATAATTTTGGCTAAACACCAGAAGTTTTTGTTGATATATTGATTTTCTTTTACATAATCCCAAACTACACCATTTACTTTATATACAAAATAAAAAAATTAATGCTAAACTCTTGAACAAATTGAATAAAAATATTTCCTTAGGTTTTTCTTTTTTTGCTCATTACACAGGTTCTATCAAAATGTCATGTATAAAACTATAATTTTTTGCATTTAAAAGAAAAGATTTCAAACTATCAATTTCTTGAAGTCATGAATCAAATGAGTGGAATATATTTTTAGAATCATTAAAATAAGATGTATGAGGTAATCACAAATATTTTATGTAGAGTCTCACAATGTTTCTTTTTACTAAATGCTTTAAATTAGGTATTTCCAAGTATTATAGTTAATAAAATACTTTACAAAAGTGTGGCATAATTTGTTTGTTTTCATGAGTTTTTTAATATGATTAATCTAATATTTAAAACAAAATCAGGCTTGGCCCGCATTGCTCAGTGGTTAGGGCGACATGCACCAGGGATTTGTGGGTTTGAACTCAGCCTGGATCTGCTAAACAACAATGGCAACAATGAGAAAAAATAGCTAGAGCGAAGATGGTGGTCTGTAGCCAGCTTTCTGCAGATGCTCCCATCCAGAAGGAGAGTTAAAGGACAGAAATTTAGCGAGAAAGCCAACGGTTTGGAGCTGAGTCAAGAGACAAGGTTAAGGAAGGCACATCAACCCTGCTGGAGCAACCTGCGACCCCAAGCATACAAATAAAAGGTACAGAGCACATCACCAAGTAGACGGGAGATCCCCTTCCCCAAGAGAACAGCTCACAGTGTACTCCACACCTCCATATAAACAAGCGAGCAGAGTTCAGATGTCTTCCCACTCTATTCCACGAGACAGACCATCTAAAAACTGGACCTCCTTCCCCTATTAGGGTGCTGCAGCACTCTCCTGCCAGGCATAAAGCTGTATAAAACTGTATATATTCTCTACCCGCTAGTTGGAACTCCCGGAACTCCCTTCCACTCTCACCCTGAGGTCTGGAGGTCTGTCCCCCATGGAGTCCAGATTCTTGGACACTTTCTCAAGGGGTGTAAACAGAGTGCAGGCTGCCACTGGTCTGTGCTGTTCTCCCAGCTCGGGAGTGGTGAGAGGAGTGTAAGCAGAAAGGTGGTGGGACAGGCGGTCCCCTGAGGCACCAAGCCCAACACTGAGAAAGCTTTGATAAATTTTGGCCACACCTGGCCCTCAGAGGATGACAGTTGAGATAAAGGGCTGAAGCTCTCAGACTGAGTCAGGACTATTAGCAGCCCAGCGTCTCTTCCACAGGGCAGAAATTCTGCAAACTTGTTCTGTTCTATCAGCTTTTTCATCTACTTTACATCAATCAGGGACAGGGCTGGAACTGAGTGAATCGCTCCAGCCCCTATCAAGTACCCAGGTTGTCAGGTCTCACCTCCCCCCCTGCCAACACCGACATAACTGGTGGACTGGCTGAGGAGCCACAGAGCCCTGCGCAAACTTCTACAGCATCTGCTCATTGGAGGGAACTGGACCACAGCCCTGCAGGGTTACCAGAGACTGGGTGTGACAGAGGGGCAAGGTGGGGAAGGAGGCATCAACCTTCCCAGGCTAATTTACTGGCTTGAGGGGGCCTCCTGAGCTCACAGAATCCTGGAGCGAGTTATACTAAAGCTGCCAGCAGACTTCTGGTGTCTAGTCGCCAGAGACTTTTCAACTCTTTGATTTGAGGTTGGTACTGGCTGGGACAATTGATTGGTACCTCTTCAACTGTGCCAATCACCCGAGGACTTTCCAACACTGTACATTGGGTGTGTGGTAGTGGGAAGGTTTGATTTTCCTTTCCAATTGTTGTGGAATCATTGTGGGGGGTATGGTGACCTAACTGCTGGTTTTCCTCCATAGCACAGAATCCAATACAGAGTAACCAATTCTCTAGGGTAAGACAGAGACCAGCTGAAAATAAGACAGAGCCACTTAACCCCACCACATCAAGAAGGCCCCCAGTTGCACAGGCAGTAGCAAAGTACAGGTAGGCAAAACTCTAGGGGGGAAGGTACAAACACCAGTCCCATCTTACAGGCAAAAGAAGGACTGGTCAATCACTACTCCTAGAACCCCCAACTAAACTTATCCTTACCTACTCACCCAGCCAAATGGTGCAAAATAAATATGGG
>CAUYON010135478.1:0-22316 GCA_963573935.1 Arctocebus calabarensis | reverse complement strand
ACCATGGAATATTATGCAGCCTTAAAGAAAGATGGAGACTTTACCTCTTTCATATTTACATGGATGGAGCTGGAACACATTCTTCTTAGCAAAGTATCTCAAGAATGGAAGAAAAAGTATCTAATGTACCCAGCCCTACTATGAAGCTATTTTGTAGGTTTCATATGAAGGCTATAACCCAACTATAGCACAAGAGTAAGGGGAAAGGGGCAAGGGAGGGGAGGGGAGGAGGAGGGTGGGTGGAGAGAGGGTAAATGGTGGGATCACATTTATGATGCTTCTTAGAAGGGTACAGGTGAAACCTACTAAATGCAGAATACAAATGTTTTCATACAATAAATGAGAAAATCCCATGAAGGTTATGTCGAACAGTTGGATGAAAATATTTCAGATTGTATATGAAGCAGCACATTGTACCCCATGATTGCAGCTATGATTTAATAAAAAAATGAATAAATAAAATAAAAGGCATGAGTTAATTTCAAAAGGTAGGAAGTACCCTAATAACCCAGAGTATGCTGTGTAAACTACTTTTTACCACCTTCCTGCTTCCTGGGTGTGGCAGGAGGATATGCAAGGTGATTTCCTCCCCATTTGATGCTAAATTTCTTTATTCTCACCCCAAGCCTGTGGTCATGCTGCCCTTCCCGCCTGGAAGCCTCACTCCAGTTCACCTGGAGAACACAGACCAAGCCTGTGACTCCCTCCAGGGGTTCCCACTCCCCAGTAGAAGGACTCCTTCCACCATAACCATGAGCACTTCTACTGCCCCCACCGACCGAGGCCCTCTAGGAGGCTGGGACTGTGTCTAGGTCCTCTCTGGATCCCAAGAGCAGCAAGAAAGTGAACTCCAACATCTTGAAAGGAAGAGAGGGAGGCATCAGGCTCAGGCCAGAAGATGGCTCAACCTAAAAATCCTTGGGGGTCTCTCATTGCACCACCACCACCAACCCCACTCCCAGCCACTGCAGCCCCTAGAACCCACTGAAGATTGGGAAAGGATGCCAGACTCCTGGTCCTGAGGAGGGACTCTGGAATGTGAGAGGCCAGGCCTTCTTCCTGGGCATTTCCTCCTGACTTGCCTCCTGGACAACTCTTTATAGTGACAATGTTGAAGGGCTATAGAAGGCACAGTTGCCTGACCTGAATTGCAGTCTTGAGAAAAGCAGACCCACCTGACCTTGTAACTGGAGCATCAGGGTTGGCCCCTTTAGCTATTCTGCTGTCTCCAAGCGCCCTCTACTGGCCACAGAAAAATAAATCCTCCTCAGATATGTTTCTGAGTCATAAGCTCAGTACAAAAAAATTAATTAATTTTTTTTACTAAATTTTAACTGGATCCCTATTATGAGCTCCCAACCAATGCAGGTTAGTCAGAATGACTTTATCCCTCCACCAACTTCTCCCCAGATGGCATCTACACGTTCTGGGTGCCCACACTAGCTAGAGCTGTAGGGGAGCCCAGTGTTCATCTCCTTTGCCCTGTGACAGTGCCCCTGCTCCTGGGCATACCTGCCTCCCTGCTCCCAGGCAACCTGTGGAAGTGATTCCTCCATCTGTCCAGGACCAGGTACTTCAGGATCTCCCCAGACTTCTCCACTGAAACCCCTCCCTCACCTCCTGCAGTCATTTCTACTTCTCATTGCCCTGGTGTGGTCGCTGTCCCAGGCTGAGGACAAGTTGCTGGGGAGGGGCCTGGAACATCCCTGCCTCCCCCGGCCACCCTGCAAAATGAGCTCATATGGCCTTGGATGCCCAGGATCATCCAGCACTTCTGCCATAACTTTGTCTTAGACTATAGACAGGAAAATGTGAAGGGCTCCCTCACTGGTCCTGTGTTGGAATCTCTCTCCACCTCCCTCTGCTTGGAGAACTTTTATCCTGCCCTCCTCATGTGTGTTTGGCAAACAGAAGTAGCAGAGGATCAGTGAGCAGTAAAAAGAAAAACTGGCTCAGCAGGTTTTCACTCCAAAGGTTTTGTCTTATGCCAGAACACCTATACAAAACTTTTTCTTTACTCACAATTGAAAACCAAGAATTTGATGTCTTTGTTTTCTGGGCCCATCAATCCCACTTTTGATAATTCCCCTTTAGGCCATTAGCATCCTCTGGTTGAACTCCTGGGTCTAGGGCAGTGGTTCTCAACCTTCCTAATGCCGCAAGGTATTTTCATTGTTAAAAAGGGGGTTGCGACCCACAGGTTGAGAACAGCTGGTCTAGGGGGCGGGCTCAGGGTACACTCAGCACAGAATATGGAAGAAACCCCCAGCCACCTTGAACATCCTCCTGCCACAAAAAGGCATTTCACAGTCCACAAAATGTGTGTCACTATAGTGCTTCCTAACTTCTGAGAAAAACCCTTTTTTAACCCTTTCTTTAAAAAAAACAGTCTTATTCCTTGCTTTTTCTAAAAACGTTTGTCAATGGAAAAGAAGCCATATTCAGTAAACTAATTTAAGGAGATTTATTTTGACCCAAATTTGAGGACCATGAGCCGGAGCCACCCCCAAGAAGCCTTGAGCATGTGGAGTTGCAGTGGTGGGGTTACGGTTTGGTTTTATACATTTCAGGGAGACAGGAATTACCTGTGAGGTCATAAATCAGTATGTGGAAAACATACCTTGGTCTGGCCCCAAAAGGCAGGACATCTGTAAGTGGAGGGGGTGCTTATAGGTGATAGGCGTGTTTTAAAAATTCTTTAGCTGACAATTGGCTGAAAGAGTTAGGCTTTGTCTAAAAGACCTGGAGTCAGTGAAAAGGAATGCTTAAGATAAAGGATCTGTTAATTAGAGACAAAGTACCAGACTCAAGTGGTTTGTGGTGTATATTGAGGACTTGTAGGTAGGTCTTGCATTGCCTTAGGCCTGTTACCGAGTCACAAAGGACATCTCTAAGAAGGGAGGAGGCATGTCTGATCTCCTCTCTCATGGCTAGCAACTCAGTTTTAGGGATCCTCTGGGCCAATACAAGGTCCAGTCTGCCACTGAGGGGGAGCCTTAAGATTTTATTTCAATTCACACCTTGTAAATAATTTGCAGACATTGATCCCCTTTATCTTAACCCTTTAGCAGATATCTCTAGGAAATAGTGAAGTTGCCCTTTATAAAATAAATAAATGGCCACACAGTGGGAAGTGTGGCAGGAGAAATCAGCCATTGTTCCCTAGCTTGCTTTCCTGGAATTACTCACTGCTCAGGGGTCATACAGCTGATGGTGGTGAAGATTCTTAGCTTTCTTCATTGCTCCTATAGGTAACATCACCCTGTGAAATCGAAGGCTTGGATTCAGGTGGAGTGGCTGACCCACCCAGACCAGTGGTCCATACCAAGGAACTGACTCAAGTGGTCTTGCAACCCCCACCCAGGAACTCATTCATAAAGAGACAATTCCTATACCCTATGATTTCACCTCAAACTCAGCCAATCAGCAGACCCAATTGTCTAACCCTCTGCCCACCAAACTACCTTGAAAAACTCTTTATCCCAAATTCTCAGGGAGGCAGATTTGAGAATTTCTTCCCCTCTCTTCACATGCTGCCTGTGACATTAAGCTTTCTCTGCTGCAACCCCTGCGGTCTCAGCCTACTGGTTCCCCTGAACAGCAGGCAGTGAACCTGGCAGTGAACAATAGGACATGCTCTTACACATTTAAAACTATTGAATTCAGGAAATTTCATATCAATACAATTTAAAACCATATGCTCTGGCTAGGTGCAGTGGCTCACCTAGGACTCAGTGGGGTCAAAGTGGGAGGATGGCTTGAGCTCAGGAATTTGAGACCAACCTGAGCAAGAGTGAGATCTCATCTCCACTAAAATTAGAAAACTTAGCCAGGCATGGTGGAGGGTTTGCTGGGTAGTCCCAGCTACTCAGGTGGCTGAGGCAAAGAGGTTCACTTGAGCTCAACCTCATAGCTTGAGGTTGCTATGAGCTAGGCTATGGCACTCTACCCAGGGTGAGAGACTGAGCCTGTCTCAAAAAATTAAAAAAAAAAAAAAAAAAGTTCTATATTGAAATTTTCCCAGTTCTTCCCATATTGTCTTTTATAGTCTCTTTTCTAGTCCACTGTCCAATTGAAATCATGAATTGCTTTACTTGTCTTGCCTCTTTATCCTCCCTTAGTCCAGAACAGCACCTCAGTCTTTCATGATGCTTTCTTTTTAAGGGGACAGGTACCTTTGTTTCATAAAAATTCCCTCACTGTGTCAACCTCATGATCCTCATTTGTGGCAGGAATAGCACAGCACATGTGTGCCCTTCCTGCATCACAACCCTGGTGTGTTATCAGTTTACCCATTTCAGGGTAATTAAGTTTCACGACTTGTTTGAAGTGACAGTGCCACGGGGTTGTCTACCACAAGGGTAACTTCCCCCCTTTGTAAATTAATAAGCCTTCTGTGGGGGGATAACAATGTGGGTAAACATTCTGCTACCTGACAAATTCATATTCAATCCTCTTAGCATCCTTTCTGGTCTGAGTGTTATTGTTAGTGTTACGGTTGTAAAATGTTTTTTTCTAGTTCTATTGTCCCGTTTATATTTATCACTTACCATTCTACTATAAGAAAGAGCTTAAAGGAATGCATTCTAGGATCATTTTTTCATTCCTCCTCTACAATTTTGCCCTCTGCTTGGAATGCCTTCCCGACCAGGCAAATCCTGCCCTTCCTTGAACCCAGTTCCAGGGTTACCTTGCCTTGAAGCCTCCCCTGCCCCAGTTGGGCAAATAAGACTGCCCACTCTTTCTCTCTTCCCTTCAGACAAGGTGGGTTGTAGCTAACTGGGCTTTTCAGAGCTCCTGACACAAAAGGCTGAGAAGGGAAACCTACCTCTTCCATGGCAGAACTCCCACCCAATCTCCACCTGGTCACCCACTGCGGTTCTCAAATTGTAGTACCCACTAGAATCACCAGGAAAGCTTGCTAAAGCACAGGTACCTGGGCCCTACTCCCAGGGATTCTCAAAAACCTCACCGGCTTACCAACAAATGCTTATTTCTCCTTCAGATTACATCAAATTCAGATTGGCAGGGAGATCTAGTCCACACACTCAGAGACTCCATTTCAATATGAGGATTCCTGGCGTAACACACCAAAAGAGAGGAGCATGGAGAACCATGCATGGATCTTCTCTGCTCTCGGCCCGGTGGCCTGAAACACACAGTGCTGAAAAGTGAGGGAGATCTTCAGGTTCCGATCGGAAAGTTGGCTAAGGCATGGCATTATGTCAAAAGAAAAAGGCATATAATTGTATATAAAGTACATATGAACTGTTTGTAAAAAGAAAATACAAATCAGAATACCAGTGTGGTTTCCATCATTTGAACTTATTTTATTGATACGTATTCATTAGCGAATAAAATTTTATTGTTGATTTTTGATGCATTACAACACACTTTTGGTAGTGGTTGCATAGGTTGGTCATTTATTTACTATACTAAATATGGCAACCTCCGAATTGCTGATTTTTACATGGTATTTCTGGTGATAAGTGGCTCCTTTCTCTGAAGACATAAAGTGGTCCATTCAGTCCATAGTTGTCCTTTTCCTTTGTTATTCTACCTACTGTTTTGAAATACATTCAAATAAAAAGATACAAGTTACTCGCAGTGAGTGCACACATACAACAGCAAGGAGAATCGAGAACATAATTAACCAACACTAAAGTGTAAATTTATTCTCTGTGTTCAGAGAATAAATAGGTTTGAAATCATGGGACCGAAGTCTACTCCTTGGGGACTTTCTCACAGTATCCTTGGTGGACACAGAGTTACCCTCTGCTGGGCAGAGGACACAATGACAATTTCAGTTACACAGGATGTTTTCCTTCTATGAATGTCTGGAACAAGTGGTCATGGAACACCAGGATGTAAAGTGCAGTCCTCAGATTAGAATAAATAAATTAACTGCTGGGATCGGAATGCCACAGACACACTATGTCTGGAGCTGGAAGGAGAAAGGATGTTTAAAATACAGCACACACAAACAATAAATAAGAGTTTAAAACTTAATCGGTGACAGCAACGAGACCAGGCTCCCTTGTTTGTGGTTCTTTTCGCAAGCACCTCTGTCTTTTCCTAAGGATAAAAAGTAGTACAAGGAGATAAAAGGCTTGGGTGGGGGGGGGGATAAAAAATATTGTTGTGACCCTTGTGACCATTCACTGTTCTGAAACCAGAGGGCAACATGTGGGCAGTCACTGGCTGCCACAAAAGACTGTGCAGCAAAAGCACACGGACTGTCCCCGAGTTCCAGAAACGGGGCAGGAGCCAGCAGATGCCAGATCTTATTTCTCCCTGGAACCAGTCGAATATTCCATCTGGTTGTAGTTCTTCCCCTTTACTTTCACTATTGACAAATCTGATAAGCTTTTTCCCTATGCTCTTTCCTTTTAATCCTATGGTTAAAGTTGTCTTGGGTCTGGTCCTACATCAATTTGATTATGACACTGAGTCCCAGAAGTAAGTTGCTATCTCATGAGCAGCGTGGTGTGTTTGAAATTTATATTTCGGTGTTATAGAACCACATAGAAAACACACACTACCAGTACCATTACTTCTCTGCATATAAAAAAAATGGAAAAATAAAACAAATTACACAGAACACGGAGGGGCTGCTGAACAAATGCAGCAGGAGTGTAAATACATTCTCTTTCAGGTCAGACACGTGGCCTGACAGCTGATTATAGAAGACAGGATGACTTCAAGTTGAAGGCATGGAAAGAAAAGGTCACACCTCACAGAAGAAATGACTGTCCGTTGAGGCAGAGTAGTGAAGGTCTTGAAGAAGCTGGGCCACCCATAAAAGAAAAAAGCTCTCCGATACAAACGCTACATCAGCTGCAGGTGGCTGAGGAAGGAGGCTCCTTACGCTCCCACTGGGTGGGTGAGACAGGGTGTTGGACGACACCCAGATGTGTTATGACCTGAGCCCTGACAGCTCATCGTGTGTGACACAGCTGGTCAACCACGGGATTCGCCGGTTTCCTATCCATGGGATAAGAACACACTTGGGGATTTCAGTGCTTCTCAAAAGGAAAAAAGAAAAGGACACCCCTTCCCCCAGGTGAGCAGGGGCAAAGTCCTCATGAGCGTGATGCCAGCACAGGGGCACTTCCTGTGGGATCTGAAGAAAGAGCAGGGCAGAAATGAGGCCCCCAAGTCCTATATACACATTTTACAGAGTTTTTGCTCTTCCTCCATTAGGCACGAGGTTGATTTGTGTAGTTCAGGAGGGGATGGGCAGAGGAAAGAAGAGGGAGACAGTGCACTGGAGGGGAAGAGAAGGGATGGGGTGCAGGACGGGAGAGCATTGGTCTCCACTAGGGCAACAAGCCCCCCCCCATCCTCACCGTAAGCTAGTTTGTTTGGGGAGCTTAGCACCCATCAAGATGCCCGAGGTGAGAGTCACGGGGGCTTTCATCTGCATGCTGGATCCCACCATGGTGGGGAAGCTGCGATTCCGTCGGATGCCACTGCTGAGCTGCAGCCCGCCGATGGCACTGGTCACCGTGGGGCATCCGAGAGGCAGGCTCTCGGGTACCAGGCCTCCAGGGACAAGGGCTTGTGCGGGCCCCGGGGGCCCACAGAGGAGAGGTCCTGGCTCCTCAGTCAATGTGGGGACATGGGGTCGCCCTGAGTTCATCACTTTGGCCACCCCAAACCGTCTGACTTTGTCCACGAGGTTGAGGTTGGAGACAGACACGTCTGTCTGGCTCTCACTGCTGCGGACGTTCTTCTTCTCCCTCACCTCCCTCAGGATGGAGCTTGCCGGCTTGGAAGCCAGGAAGTTGTCATAGGGAGGGCTTGTGCACTTGAACTCAAAGGAGGGCGGGGAGGACGTGGGCGTCTGCATAGGTGAGTTTGGCGGGGTGGAGGGGATCACAGCCATCCTGGGAGCATAGGAGTGCAGGAGGGAGCCCCGGCCGGCCCTGTCCCAGCTTTGGGGGTCATAAACAGCCGCAGAAATGCCCCGCTCCTTCAACAGCCACACGAGCCCCAGGGAAGTGCTCATGGTGGTCGTGGACTCACGAATGTTAGTGAAAGATTCAGCCAGGCTCAGTCTCCGTGGAGTGCACGGTGTAGCCACCGGTGTGGATTTCAAGTGGCTAGCACTGCCACAAGCTGGAGTTGGGGCTGAGTTAAGGCTAAAAAGAAGACACAACAAATTATTCATCAGAAATGCCCACAAACACCATAGGAAGAGTCAGTGGCCAGTCTCCTGCAGGGGATACAGGGCGAGACTAGGACAAAATAAGGGGACACTCCCAGCTGAGGTCCCCACAGACGCTTCTGTCTGCTCCTCCCTTCCACTCAGGGAGGCCTTAGATTCCCTTAAATGGGGACATGGTTTAAGATAACAGAAAGCTACATGGAAGCTCACACATCCCAGGTAGGTGGGTATAATTATTCCCTTTGCAGACAGAGAAACTGATTCAAAGCCTACTTGGTTTCCTCAGTGACACACCTGGCTAGTAAGTGGACAGCTCCGAATTCAAAAGCAAGTCTGAATAAACCCAAGGCTATCAGAGAATAGGGAGAGAAGCCTTTCAGCTAAGAAGTCTTTCCCAGCAAAAGTTTCCTAAATTCCTAACACCTACTTCTCCCTGAGGCCAGACATCAACCAGGACTAAGGGATTTAAGATATTCCTTATTCTAGGAATGGCAAAAAGGCCACAGTGTCGGGAGCCATGGAGTCAGCGTCCCCCTGACTCTGGGCACAGTGCTGCTTCCTCTGTGCTGTGCTGCCCTGATCCTCTTCACGCACTCATCCAAATCCATCTTGCCCCATGGAGTTACAGGGTCACAGGAGGGCATGTGGTGTGCCAGCAGATCCATATCTACAGTGCCACCTAGACCAAGGCCTGCTGAAGCGTGTGAGATCTGGGTCACTAAAGGAAGGCAGAGAGATCTGTTCAGTCACTGTCGGTGCTGACTAAGGACCCACTAGGTCCCAGCAGCTGGGATCCAGCTTCAAAGGCCAGTAAGACAGAAAAATTCACTAGAAGGGCTGTAGAGGTAAACATATTGCTGTTTGCTGAAAAAACAGGAAAGAGTCTCCTTTAATAGCTGCTATGGGGATGGGGGAGGCCAAATAGGCCAATAGACACCCTGCCCGGCTTCTAAATGAGCATCCCAGGGGCAAAGATGCAAATACATCCAACAGTCTTATGGGACCCACCCTGGTGCTGGCTGGGGATTTGGCTGAGGCTGCCTTCACCTCTTGGAGCAGGTCAACTGGGTGGTCCCCAGGAGCTGGACCAGAACCTCTCTCCCTAGACTGGCAGCATCCCAGATGCTTTGGATAAAGCTCCAAGAGGGGGAAAGGGAAGGTCAAGGGCCCATCCTGGAGCAGCGGTGGGGGAAAGGGAAGGTAGAAGGCCCATCCTGGAGCAGGGGTGCCCTCCTATAGGGAAGACAGTTCAAAAGCAAGTATAAGCCAGAGGTATCATTTAGCTCTGCACTCAGCTGACCTCACCACTGGCCGGTCAGCACAGTGTAGGGACCACAGAACAGACCCTTCTCACACAAGCTCAGGAGTGGGGATGCTGGCAGGTTGAGAGCACTCAGAAAAGCATGAGATTAGAAACCAAAGCAGATTCCTAAGGTTAAAAATGTGGATTTTTTAAAAGGCACATGTGGAATTGTATAAATGTTGACATATAGAGGCCAAAATGTTCTAGACTTAAAATTTTTCTTTTTCTCTTAACAGTTTTTTTATTAAATCATGGCCATTCCTGGGAGGTTTTTACTTTTGTTTCAAGTAGACTTTTTTTTCAAATCAGGCCCCAAAAGCCCCCTTTTGCTACTGACTTCCTTGGCTTATTGTGCCCTTGATATGGCTGTATGAAGATGTGAGTGTGGTCTCAGGTCCTATGGCTGTGGTCACAAGAGTGCCATCTAGTTACCCAGGACACCAGCCTCCCACAGGGGGAAGCTTTATCCCATGGTTTTAAAAACAATCTCTTCCCATGGGCGGTGCATGTGGCTCAAGGAGTAGGGCACCGGCCCCATATACTGGAGGTGGCAGGTTCAAACCCAGCCTCGGCCAAAATCTGCAAAAAAAAAAATCTCTTCCAAACATAAAGCCACAGGAGGGGGAAACCACGTTCTCCAAGGGCAGGGAGGGTGACAGGAAAAACAAAGGTAAAATTTACAAATCCCTGTCTGGGTCTGGGGAGAACGGGTTAGGACTTTATTAGTGCTGGCACTCAGCTTGCCTGGGGCTGTTTAGATGGGTTAAGGGTATTGACTGTCAAAGGCCACGTTAGCCAGGCACAACCACAGAGACACATTCATGGCTAAGTCCCCGGGTTAGTGGTGGCCATGCGTGCACACAGCTCCTTCCACGTGACCCTGCCAGGCAGGCCTTGCTGACAGTGTGCTCACCCCCTGCCTCGCCTGTGGGCTCAGACTCTCTGCCCTACATCTCCTCTCAGCTCAACGGGGCATATGGCTGCTTCGTCGTCCTCCTCACATGACCTGCGGAGAATCATTTACAGTTTAAAGTGCTCCTTGGAGGCTGTTGCCTTATGCTAGCCCTTTTTACCACCCTCCCTTTCTGTTTTGCCTTCCATTAACTGGCATCTTGCTTAACTGTATCACACAGAGAGTGGCTGTATCACTCTGCTGTGTTGGGGGAGACCATGTTCCCTTTCACTGGGAGCTGGG
This sequence comes from Arctocebus calabarensis, assembly GCA_963573935.1. Taxonomy (NCBI): domain Eukaryota; kingdom Metazoa; phylum Chordata; class Mammalia; order Primates; family Lorisidae; genus Arctocebus; species Arctocebus calabarensis. The sequence goes on along the minus strand of CAUYON010135478.1, from coordinate 11,648 downwards.
GAAGGCCTGAAATCAAACCAAACAGACCAACCCACACCACCCAAGTCCTCCTGAGCAATGAACTGTGAAATGAACTGTGCTGCACACGTAGTCTTGGAGTTTTATCACTTTAGTCATCACAGTTTGGCTGCAGTGTGTAGTTCTGGCACCTATTCCAGAGGCAAAGAGCCTTCCACAGGGCTGAGTTAACTCCATCCAGGAAAGAACTCCATGCTATGTTGATAAACTTAGAGGAAAAAATCCAACAGACTTGGCTGTAGGGCCTGTAGTAGTGTCAGCATCAGCTGGTTAAGGAGGCAGAGACCTCCTTAATCCATCCATGGCCAACTAAAAGAGCAACTAAGGGCCTTGACTCAAAAGGAAAGATGGGACCCAGAATAACTGCAAATGCTGATGAGATGCTTAAGCTGGCTACATAAAGTTAGTTTTTGAATGAACCTCTCTACTTGGCTTTCCTCAACATTATGTCTTACAGGCAAGGGGGCACCCCAACATCACCCCACCCCTGCCCACCCCAGGTGTGTGCTCCTTACCTTGGTGTGACCCGAGTGAGCTCATCTGAAGGATGCAGGATTCGACAGGTGGTGAAGGTGAAGGTGGAGTTGGTCTGTGACATGCACTTCCCAGGGTGGTGTGCTACATTGAGGGGAACAAAACATATTCCTTGCATCTAAGTATAACAATGACAAAAATAATCAGCATCCAGCATGACCCTCAACAGATGCAAGAAGTGATGAGCTACCTTGTTGACTGGATCTGGGCGAGGAAGGTGAAACACACATGTTCTGGCCTGAAGGTGGTTCCTCAAAAATAACTACAATTTTGAGCACTGGTCTGCAGAGCATCGGATTCCAGCTTCCAACCCAATCCAGACAAGGTTCCTCATCAGTGTTCTTGGGCCAGTAGTGGATCCAGTTGGTGAGAGTGGGGCTTAAAGGGTCTTTGTGGGTAAATTTGGTTTCCCTCCTCAGGGCAGAATCTGCTATCTTCTTTTGTCGCTTTATATTTTATTTCATTGGTAAACAGGTACCAAAACTCTGCTTGGAGGAGAGGAAAAGGTGCAGGCAGGGAGAGGCCCTTGGCACCTGGAAACAGGGCAAGGCGCATAGCTCCCTTTTATGTTCTCACAAAAAGGGGCTTAGGGAAGCTGGTTCCACTACTGCTTATGTGTGATTGTCACGATGGGAGATGGGGACCTCAGCTGCCTCAACAATGACAGTGATCAGGGCTTTCTGGAGTGCTGCTAAAGCTCCAGGGTCCAGTCTGGTCTGACACACAGTGGTACCAGCGGCATAGGTATCCCCCACTTATTCCCCGGCTGCTTTCCTGCCATCTCTGTGATATCTGATTTCTAATGAAAATGAGATGGCAACAAGTTATTCTCAATTTACTTTCTTTTAATGCTCTACCAAGTTGCTATTGAGGCAGCTGGGGACTCTGATCAGAGGTAAGTCACAGAAGTATTAGGACCATGCATCAGAAGGCTGGCAAAGGAATGAGTAATGGAGGCTATGGGAGACATCATGATTGTAAAGGTCAACCTCATTCATAACTCAGGCATCAGGGGAAAAAAGAAAAAAAAAAAAAAGATGCTGCATCAAATAGCATGCACAGTGAAGTACTGGGATGACTCTCCCACCCCGCCCCACCCTCCCCTCTGCCCCCTGTAGCAGCTCAGCCCCCAGAGACCTCCTGGGAGAAAATGGATTAGGATATCAGAGGCCAAGAGAATTCAGAGGCCATGCAGATTCAAAAGGCTGTGAACTAGAATCTTCTAGCTCCTCACGAGAAGTTTTCTCTTGGATTTGACAAAAAGGAAAAGGGAAACAAAACAGAATAAGTTGGTGCCCCCAACCGACAGATCCACACACAATTGATGTGTCTTAAAAGAAAACCAGGAACCAAGTGAAACAAAAATAAAAATTAAAAAAAAAAATGCTGGAGACAAACAACTTGAAGCAGGCAGGACAAATCCAGAGCACAAAAATGGTGACAGTGACTAGAGGAGCAAGGCAAGACTGGTTTGCCCTGATTTTTATGGTCTGGCCCAGCTCTGTGGCAAAGGAGGCTCCTGTGGCCCTTAGCAGGATAGCCAGCACCATGGCCATGATACCAAACTCTCCACAGGGAGCTCCAGGCAAAGTGGGAGGAAGGGGAAAGAAAATAAAAACACATAAAAATAGCCTTTATGAATCTTTGTCTCTTGACCAATAAATGCAGTGGTTTAGGAACTCCAATAACTAAGAAATTGCTACAAGCAAAAGAAAAATGGAATAAGCTATGAAGAAAAGGCAACCAAACAATCACGATTCTCTGACTGCAATAAGGTCTAGAAACAAAAGCAACAGAAAACCTGAGACAAGCATCCCAAATAATAGGCATGAGGGGTTATTTGGGAAGGAAGGAAGGAAAAAGCAGGAAATAGAAATAATTAAAGGCAAAATAGTTGAGAGAGAGAGAGAACATTGAGAAAAAAAATCAAACAAGGCAAGGATGGATTTAAAATCAGAAGCGTACCCATTTAAACACATGGCCAGACCGTCAAATCAAAAGGTCACAAATGTTCACGTCCTCCTCCCCCACCTCAAGTATTAGATCTTCAATCACAACAGGTAGAATAAGATGGGCATTTTAGAGACATAATTGCATCAGCAGAAGCAAAACCCATCTTATACAAATGGGTTTTGGGGATAGGAAAAGGCTGCTAAAAATTCATAAGTCACCATTCCCCAGAAGCAATGAACAGCTTTAGAAGACCAAGGAAGATCAACAAGAGTCACAAGTGCCAAAGCCAGAGGTTCAGGCCCTGCAAAATACCACGGGGACGCCTGGACCCACGAACTCTCCGCATGTCACCACTGACTGCCGGGCCGCTGCTGCACCACCCTTCCTTGGGATACAACATAGACACAGTGAGTCACCTGACGCTGGGCTCACCAGAGGCTTCTCATGCTTGTCACAGAGAAGCAACAGGCTGGTTCCCAAAGCCCTGGCTGCAGAGAGAGAGCAAGTGCTAAAAAAAATAAATAAATAAGAGGCACATAATACATTGTTCTTGGCAGGGAGCAGGCTCATGATGAGGGTTTACCATTGACATCACCAAGGCCACATCACACACTGAAGGCCTTGCTTTGTCTAAACCAGAGGTTCTTTGCAGAAGGTGGTGTTAGGTGTTCATCTCTTGCTGCTCACTTTGGGGGTTAGGACAGGTTTCTTACATTTATTGCTTTCACTTCCTTTTTTTTTTTTGCAGTTTTGGCCGGGGCTGGGCTTGAACCCGCCACCCCCAGTATATGGGGCCAGCGCCCTACTCCTTGGGCCACAGGTGCCGCCCCACACTCCGTTACTTATTTCCTCTCCCAACCTAGCTTCAGAGTGTTGTGGGGAGATGGGCACACAGAACAGGCTGGAGTATTCCCGATGACAAGTACTTTCACGATTTTATTTAGGAGCGAATTAGCATTTACCAGTAAGAAATTCTAGTCTTTTATTATTTTTAATTGTTCTTCTCCCAAGTTCTGACACTGGTACAACATTTGATAGCTTTAAATTTAATTAATCCTTGATTAATTCAAGATCTTCTATGTTGGTAGGCCAGCATACACTTTTTTTGTACTGAAAACACCTCCTTCTGCTAGCTGCAGCAGAGGACTTCACAGGGGGAAAGTCCTGGTCCCTGCCCTCTGGGAGGACTCTGGCATGCTTTCTGGCTGGAGTAGGTGCATGTGGAAAGTGGCACTGGCTGCCGGTGCTCCCCTGGGGCCTGTGATGTCTGGGACTGACTAGAAAGCAGAGTGGTTGGGATTCTGCTGCTGGAGCCAGTGATGAAGGAGCCCTGCCGTGGTCCCAATCTCTAGCAAAGTCGGGGCCTGCTCCCTGGCTGCCCCTACACATTGTGCCGTAAAGGCCAGGGTGGCTGCTGGCGTGTGCATCACTTAGCCCCCCAGGGGAGATTGGCAGGAAAGCCCACTGCTTTCATCATGAGTTTGCAAAAAGAGCACAGACAAAGGCGGGACACTGGCAGGGCACAGGGGTTCCCAGGGACTTGGAAGAGCTTTGTTCACACCAACTCCGCCATTTCATTCAATCCTAATGGTGTTCTTCTTCTCCCATCCATGCAAAAGGGCAAACTGGTAATGTACTGGGGACAAGAGAAGCTTTCTAAAACCTAGTCCTTAAAACAACTCCCACATAAGCCTACCAAGATATCAGAGAATACAGCTGCACCTGGTGTGTTTCTATGGGCCGCACAGTACTCGCCCATGCACAACTGCTTCTCCTTTGAGGATGGATAAACACCAGTCATGTCACACAGCCAAGCTATATTTTTAAATATTTTCATATAAATAATTTCTAAAGGGCGGTGCCTGTAGCTAAATTGATAGGACGCTGGTCACATACATACAGGCTGTTGGGTTCAAACCCAGTCCCAGCCAGCTAAAACAACAATGACAATTCCAACAAAAAAAAATACCTGGGTGTTGTGGCAGGCACTTGCAGTCCCAGCTACATGGGAGGCTGAGGCAAGAAAATTGCTTAAGCCCAAAAGTTTGAGGTTGCGGTGAGCTGTGCCGCCATGGCACTCTACCCAGGGTGACAGCTTGAGATTGTGTCTCAAAAATAAATAAATAAATAACTTCTAAAAATGTAAAAAAAAAAAATTTTTACAAATGCATCTCAAAAGTTTGGAAAATGGGACCCTGCATTTGTGATGCACTGACAGCCTTCCATATTTTTTGCCCCACTCTTCAAAGGGAAACGGCCAGTTGTGGAAAATTAACCAAATGCTCCGACCTTTCTTTCCTTTTCTTAATTTGGTCATGCTGTGTATGATGATATCCTCACATGATTTGGATCAGCCTTGCTAGTTCTATAAAATCATTAACCAACACCCAACAGAGGCACCTGCAGACCAGCCTTTTCTATCCAAGCAAAGACAAGTCTACGGAAAATAAAAGGCAATGTCTACCCAACTTCAAGGAAGGATGGCCTGAACTAAGACTTAAGAATATCAGTATTTTCTTAATGCCCTGCTTCTCATGACTTTGTTGCTTTTTGATTGAGAGGTGGAAAGGGGGAAGGAAGATATTTCTTTGCCAGTAAGCTATAAGAAATAGCTCTTTTCGTTAAAGAGGCAAGAAGCAATGCTTCAGAATTCTTTCTAAAAGACTAAAAATCAAGGCATAGAAAAGGCTTTGAAGACTTTCTTCTATTACTTCATTATATAACTCTACCCATAAAATTTCTGGGGGTAGGGGATTCTATGATGAGTTCATGTGGGCAAAACTCCATAAAGTTTTTGTTTGCCCTATGATTCATCATTAATATAAATATGTTAATTAATGCTGCTTTAACAAGTATTTTCCTCCAGAGGGTTTCAGTAGCAATGCAGCTTTCTTGTAATAAGATAAAAGAGATCTTAAACTACAAAGTATTTGTAAAGGATGATATTTTTTTTTTATTACTATTTATCTTTTTTTTTTGTAGAGACAGAGTCTCACTTTATAACCCTTGGTAGAGTGCCATGGCGTCACACAGCTCACAGCAACCTCCAACTCCTGGGCTTAGGCGATTCTCTTGCCTCAGCCTCCCGAGTAGCTGGGACTACAGGCGCCTGCCATGATGCCCAGCTATTTTTCTGTTTTACAGTTTGGCCGAGGTCAGGTTTGAACCCGCCACCTGCGGTATATGGGGCTGGCGCCCTACTCAATGAGCTACAGGTGCCGCCCTGAAGGATGGTATTTTTTAAGACTTTATTTCCAGGCTTTACATTAGCTTATGGTAACTGTTTATCTCTGCTTAAGTATCTCTTTAAGAGAACCCTTGTTTGGCCCTGCAGCTCTACAGAGACCCACGACCCCCTTGGGCATCAGATATCTGGCCAGCAGGAACTTGGGAGCTTTTTATCATAGAGATTCTGAAGCAGATCTGTTTTTTGGTTTCTGTACAAGTTATTATTGGTTTCTGCAAAATTAAAAGTTACCTTTTCTCATTACACCAAGCTGTCTACTCTCCGTTTCATCTAAAAAGTATATGATTTAAGACCCAAACGATTTCACAGAATCTTGCAAAGGTCAGAAATTCTCTCTAGTGCCCCTGAGTTATCTTCTAGAGAAAAGGGGGGTTTTTTGGATACTATCCAAAATGTCAAAAGGGCAAAAGCAAAAATTTCTCGGGATCCTTGCCAGGACAACAAGGGCAGACCCATGTCCTCAGTTAGGCAGACACCAACAAGCAAAGGGAGCTGGCCTGGCTGAGCTGCACAGGGACCTTCCCTTGCTGGTGATTCCAAAGCTAGTTTGAAAGCACGTCTCCCGAGCTTCTCTAGGCAGAGCAGCTGTACAACTCACCCCGTCTGGACACCGAGTGCTCCCTTACAGCCCCCTCCACATCAGAAAAGTGGCATGTGCAGATGCCTGTTTGTCTGAAACCCATAAGGGTGCCTCTAGGAACGCTGGGTTCTCCACGGTTTTCAGAGGTGAGGAAGCCACACAGAAACCACTTTCAACAAGCGGGCTTTGTTCTGGAAACTTTAAGCGGGGCTGACTAGGCTGTTGGTTTTAGAGGGGTCAGTTCTGTCATTCTTCGTTCATTTTTCCACTTCTGAATTGATGTTTTGCTCTGGTTTAAACATACATCCTATGCAAGATCACAAGGGCTTCTTTAGCACTCTAGCACACGTGAGTGTGAGCAGGCGGCCCACCCTGGCCAGAACGCCCAACTCCCCTGGATCAAGAGGTGTTCCCATCAGAAGGGAATTCACCATCACTGTCTCAGTGGAGACCACGGGAAGAAAGTTCCCTATGGGAAGGAAAGGTCTATGAAGTGAGTGTACCAGACTTTTCCTTCCAGAGCCATGGAATCCCCAGGCCAGCTTATTCTCGCAGGCCTACCTGGACCCTGTTTCTGTGGCCTATGGTGGGGCTAAATGCAAGACAGGATACTGACAGGTGTGGCTTTGCTCTAATCGGCCCTGCCTCCAGGAGAAGCTGCAGGATTACTGGCCTTACTGCCTGGCTCCTTTCCACCACAAGCTGTGCTCCCTTCCCTCACACAGTAGCTGCTCATGAACCTGGGCCTTGGTATCAGATGAGGAAGTGATACAAAAGGTTAATTCTTGGCTTGTGCCTCTTGGGGCCCAGGTACAGACGATTTAGGGTATGTTTCAAGGGTAATTTTGATCAAGTGTGATTTTTGCCCTCCACACTGACTTTAGGATCTCAGCTCCACTGCAGGGCCACTGCCAGATAAGATGCCGTGAGCTTGTTTTAGGATATTTCTTCCCATATGTAATAGTATCCATGTATATGAGTACTAAAATTAACTGAACTTCAACTTCCTCTGTTGATGTGGGTTGGCTTTAATCCCACCTCTTTCTTACTTTTAAGGATCAAGATAATTCAACTGAACTGTCCATCCCCCTAACCAAATACAGGTTTAACTGGGTGACTTTAACTCTTAATACCACACATAGGCTCCTCCCCACACATAAAATAAAAAAATATTGAATACTCGCAGGACAAGATGATTATTTCTGACAAAACATACTTTCTATATGAATTAAAACATAAAACATACCGCTTAAATAAAGTAAAACTGTATTTTAAAAAATGTTTTAAGTAATTCATTTTAATCATCTAAATTTTTTACAATACAATAACATGGAATCACCCTTTTAAAGACATGGGATTATAAAAATCAGCAAATGATGCCTCAAATAATACACTAAATATATTACTACATGTAAAGTTTTCCAGTACTCAAAACTTTTTCTCCTGGGGCAGTAGGCTCTAGACCAGTGATTTTCAACTGGTGTGCCATGGCACACTCGTGTGCTGTGAGAGGATCTTAGGTGTGCTGTGATAATTTTTAAAGATGATTAAGTTATTTTCAAAAGTTCAAAGTACAGTATTTTTTGTTTCCTTTTTAATCAACATAATTTAAGTGTGCAATGGAAGTTTAACTATAGGTTCGAGTATGCCATGAGATAAAAAGGGTTGAAAAACACTGCTCTAGACACAAGTGGCTAATATACAAATCTTCCGTATTTCCTCCCATCATACCACTTGTGTCTCCCTACAGAGTCCTCCCAGGCAGAGGGCAGCTCCTGTTTGGTCACAGAAAAGCCCAAGCATTGAGAACCAGACCACCCTGGACACAAACACTAAGACGGAGGATGCCCCAGGCCTCCTCCTAAAGCTCATCTGTCTACCAAGGACTCCACAATTGCAGGCACAGAGCCACTCGGGGACTCTAGGATGACAGGGGAGTCATGTGTTTTCACCTTCTAAGAATCAAATGTCACTCCCAATAGAGAACAAAGAGGCAAATATCTGTTTATAGTTTCCTTCTGCAACCAGCTTGTAATGATGAATCTTACCCAGAAAATAAAAAGAACTCTGATCTAAATGATCAGATCCTTCCTAAATAACCTTCAGCAACCCAGATCATTCTTTTTTGATCATATACTTTGAACCTTAGCCTTCTACAGTTTCAACTACAAATGTTCTTGCCGCTCTTCAAATAAAGTTGCTGGGATGAATTAGCTGCAGGTTTGAATAAGGAGAGAACACAAAATTTGTCTTTGCTTATGGTAAGGGAAGTGGTCAGGACTTAGTCCTCATAATAGGTCCTTCTCCCTCTGTTCTCTGACAGGAGTTCTTTGTTGACTTGCTAAGCTTTATTCCTTCTGTACAGTTTCTCAAAGACGCACCTAATGGTGCTTCTTTGAACTTCCAGGACTCACCCTCTCTTCCCTGTTAGCTGTAATGCAGGTATCTCACTCAACACAATGCCCACCCTTTCAACCACAAGTACCAGCCAGATGTCATCTTTCTGCCTTGCTGCCTGTCTTCCAGATGGGCATGGGTGCTGATAACAAAGGGAGGCACCATATGCAGCTGGTTTCCTTTTCTTCCCTCTCTTGAGTGTGTGGATATGAAATAACAAACATTTTCATTCCATCACATGCTTAATATGGTAACTGCTAAAAAGAAAAAAGAAAATCAAACCATAAACAAACCTATGTGCCAAACAAATCCTTTTTACTTGATGACTCCTCTAAAGTTTATGTCAAAGAAAAAGAGAAAAAATGGGTCTCACAGTTCCTTGATCATAGCTGTCTGAAATTAGCCAGGGGATTCGAGATACTACCACGAGCCTAGCTCTTTTCTGCCTGGTATTTCACGGGGAGTGTGATGGCCTTCACAACTGAAAATCATGAATTCCCAGGATAAATGACCTTTCTTCAAACTTTGTAAGTCATGAATGTTATGAGGATGATAACATTGGGTTAACTCATCGTTTCTGGGTCTCTTTATCCCACAATTGCTCTGTCTTCTAAGCACAAGGAACTCTTGAGGTCCAGGAAGCTGGGCCAAAGCAAACCGTTGGGGTAAACAGTAACCCTATGACCTCACGGTTCCCAGGGGCCCTGCTTTCCCAGTGGCCACTGGGGTGTAGTTAATTCTGCTTTAATGCTGGGGGAAGGGAGATCAGGCAGAGCTCTTTTCCAGATTCATCTATGTCCTCTCTCTGGAAAAGCTTAATGACATTCTCTTAGGGTTTCTTTAGCTAAGGAATCTTGATAAAACACTTCCCCCAAAGCCAATTTGACCACATGTATAAGCTGGAAAGAAAACAACATACATGCCTTCATTGAAGTTAGGAAAGTAAAAAGGCTGATCTTTTAATGTTGTCTGAATTCCTGAACATTTCCTAGGCTTCACTGTATCATAATATAGCATACAGGTAATAGCTTCTCTTATTCACCTTCTGAACAATGCAGCACTCTTAATTTCCCTATAACTGCCTAGCTCAGCTCAGTTTGGAAGTCACCAGGGGATTTGAGAATCTGCCCTGTAGACTCAGGGAGAAACCCATAACAGGGTGCTGATGTTCTCAGGGGAGCCAATAATGTACTTCTTTTTAGCAGCCTTTCCTGCTCCCACTTTAAAAGCCCTGCTGGGCCATGTACCTCCAAGATGGGCAGGGAGTTACACCCATTTGTTACAAATAGGAGGCGTCAGATTCTGTATTAAAAACAGAACTGCGCAATGGGAATGCTTTAATAATCACCCACACAGACGAGCAGAAGCTACAGACAGAGAGCCACTACGGATGGTGCCCGGAACAGAGGTGAGGATGGCCCAGAACTCTGCCTCCGGGAAAGGTGCCAAGTTTACAGGACTTATCGTGGTGCCCTCACCAGACCCCTCCTCCTCCTCCTCCTCCTCCTCCTCCTCCTCCGTGGCCGTTGGCGGCTCCTGCATCTCCTCTGAGGAAGCCTGAGGCCGGCTTGGGTAACTTCTGCGGCCTGAGACAGTCACGTGTGCTCGGGACCTCTCACCTGAGGTCTCTGGGTGCTGAACTGGCGTAGAGGTAGCTAGGCCCGGGAGAGAAATGTGGTCACCTGTGTCATCTTCTTCAAAGTCGTTAAGGCAGTACACTTCATCCAGGTCAACGTCCAGGGTCCGGAAGCCCTTGGTGACCACACCAGGACGGGGGTCCAGGATGCCCCCAAGGTGAGGCTGGGCCAACTGCTGCCAGTGGTGAAGGGTGGCAGAACCTTGTAGGAGAACAGGAAGAGAAAAAAGGGAAGGAAGAGAGGGTTACAATGGAAATCTCAGATGATGGCTATTGGCTAAACTCAGAGTGTTTAGTGTGAACGCAGCAGGACCTGAGCCATAGCCAAGCTATGGTGGGGACTCTGGTGGAGTGGTCTTGGCCCTTCCTGCTATGCAATGGTAGCTAAGATCCTACCATACCCAGAAGGACTCACCAATTATTATTATTTTTTCTTTATAATACCAATTATTTTTTTAAAGTAAAATTAATGTTATACTATGTGTCAAAATTTGGTGATAAAGTCTTTATTTTAATCACCTGATGTCAACCCCCAAATTCAACTTATCATTTTACAAATAGAAGAGCAAAAAATGGCAAGATGAGCATAAAAGGAAGGTGCTCATGTACCAATTCAATGCCAAATACACATTGCTGGGTACAGGGAGGACACAGCTCAGGCAGAAGAAGATAATGTCAAACCAACCCCACGACTCACAAGAGAAGAGTAGCACACAGAGATTAAGTGATAGGTGTGACCATCACCTCATTTACTTAGCTTTACTTTATTCTGCCATCAGCCTCAAGAGGCTGCAGGCTTAGGAAAAGGGAGTCAGGTAAAAGAGGTATGATTTAAGAACATGGTTAAATTCATACAGACATCTAAAGCAGAGGAGCCCATCTCCTCAGTGACACCAGACCCCAGGACTCAGATGATATCAGACAAGGTCTGTAATAACATCGGTCTGTGTCCCTGAGGACCTCAAGGTGTCATAGGGGCTCTACAAAGAGAAGTATTCCAAGGCCCAGCATGCTTAGGAACTTGGGTTAAAAAGTATATTTACAGGCTTGGTGCCTGTGGCTCAACAGGCTAAGGCACCAGCCACGTACACCTGAGCTAGAGGGTTCGAATCCAGCTCGGGCTGCCAAACAACAATATCAACTGCAGGGCGGCTCCTGTGGCTCAGCGAGCAGGGCGCCGGCCCCATATACCGAAGGTGGCGGGTTCAAGCCCGGCCTCGACCGAACTGCAAAAACAAAAAAATAGCCGGGCGCTGTGGCGGGCGCCTGTAGTCCCAGCTACT
>CAUYON010135476.1:0-15522 GCA_963573935.1 Arctocebus calabarensis | reverse complement strand
AAAATTGATCACATCTTAGGTCACAAGGCTAATAGACTTGCAAATTTAAAAGAATAGAAATTATTCCTTGTATTTTCTCAGATCATCACACAATAAAAGTTGAACTCACCAATAACGGGAATCTATTTCCAGATATTGACAGCTATGAATACATTTGCTATAAATTCTCTTGCACCAGTTGTTTTTATTATGAATATAATTTTTTGATAAATACATGGAAGTGGAATTTCTGGCCCAAAAGGCAAGAACTTTATAAAGAAACTACCAGAGAGATTTTTGAATTGGTTGTACAATATTATACTCCATCCTCATTAATATTATTAAGAATGTTGAGCCATCTTCATGGGGGCAAAATTGTATCCCACGTACATTTTGGTTATTTGTCTTTAATTATCAATTTTCAGGAGTTTGTTATATTTTCTTGGTGCAAGTCCTTTGTTACATAGGTCTACTGTTAATCTTCCTCCTCCCTTCTTATTTTCCTAGTGTTTGATGAAGAAAGGTTTTAATTTTAATGTCTATTACTTTTTAAAATCTGTCTTCTTAGGGGATATTAAATTTATTAAACTTTTCAAAGAATGAACTTTTGAATGTGCTTGAATATTCTTGAGTGTCTATTTTTTATTTCACTTTTTTCCACTCATTTTTATTTTCTCCTTTTAAAATTATTTTTTTTAATTGACAAATCATAATAGTATACATTTAATTACTTTTGGGCTTAATTTTCTCATCTTCTTAAACTTAAAATGGAGGCTTGGATATTAATTTGAAACCTTTTTACTTTCTAATATAAGCACTTAGAACTATAAATTTCCTACCAACTACTTTAAGCAGCATCTCACATGTTTTGGTATATTGTATCCATTATCATTCCATTGAAATATTTTATATTTTTCCTTATTATTTCTTCTATAATTCATATATTATTTAGAAGTTCTGTATACTTTTCAAATATTTGGGGATTTTGTAGATACTATATTTTTTCTTCAGATCTTTGTCGAGTATGACAAAAATCATATATATTTGCAGTGGACAACACAATTTTTTTTATGGTATATATATATGTATTGTGAAATGCCTAAATCAAATTCACAACCTCCCATCTTACATATTTACCTTTTTGTGTATGATAAGAGCATTTAAAATCTACTTTCTTCCAAATAGATATTGTATTATCCCTATTCCTCATGTCACTCTGTTATAGTTAGAGAATATATTCTACACAAGTTCAATTTTTTAAAATTTAGGATGTTTTTGTGGCTCCGTGAATAATCTACCTTGGTTACCATTTTATGTTCACTTGAAAAAAATTATATTCTATATTTATTGGAAAGAGTTCTCCATAAACATTAATCAGATCAACATGGTTATCAGTGTTGTTAAAATCTATATCCTTCTTCTTTTTATTTTGTTACTGTTTTGGTCTAATTTTTAACAACTGTAATAGTTTCCTGGTGAACTGTCCCCTTTATCTCTTTATATGTTCCTCTTTTCCTATCTTGATACTCATTGTCTTTAAGACCATGTACTTTGATATTTATATAGACACACCAGCTTTCCTATGGTGATGGTTTGCAGTATATATATATTTTCTATAATTTTACCTTGAAACAATTTGTATCTTTGTCTTTATTTTTCATGTACATTTCTTAAACACAGCATATAGTTGGAACCTGATTTCTTAAAAGTTTGATAATCTATGCTTTATTTTGAGTGTTTATCTTATTTATATTTAATGTAATTATTGGTAGTGTTAGATTTGGTCGCCATTCTGATATTTGTTTTCTTTGTGTACATCTGTTCTGTGGCCCATCATTCCTCTCTCTTGCTTTCTTTAAGTTAAACAAGTGTTTTCTAGCATTCCACTTAAATTCCTCCAGTGAATTTCTGGCTCCCCATTTTATGTATTTTTTTTTTTCTTCAGTGGTTGCTGAGTATAATGTTAACATGTGTTAAAATCATTTATGGCTGAAACTTTTCCAGAAAGTTTCTAATTTATTATTGTAACTGAAATAACAACATTTGGTCATAGTAGCTTACAACACTATGAATTAGTGTTAAATAATTAATTCCTGTCCTTACTACACAGGACACATTTAAAATCCTGCACAGTATTAATAGAACACTGAAGAATAAAACCAAAGCAAAAAGTGCTCTTAGTGAAAAGCCACTGAAAACTTAGGTAATGAAAAAGATCAAAATAAATTTATCATTTTATGGATTAAACTGCTCTCTTTAAAGAATTATGTCATTTTAAAAATAGCACATCTTTAATATGAAGCCAGTAGATGATTTAATATATACCCACATAAGAGAAAAATTCAATTCAAGTTTGAGGGAAGTGGAAAGAGGGTGGGGGAGAAGGGAGGGGGGAGGGATTGGTGTGCTTCTAGTTAATGGGCACAATGTGAAGGTATATGACACACCTCTTGGGTATGGAACACAACTGCAATTGGGACTCTACCTAACAAATTCAAACATTGTTGTTTGTACCCTCATATTTCATAACCTGAAATAAAAAAATTGCATATCTTTTCTTCCCATCAACATAAATCATTCCCTCCCTCCCCTTCTTTCCTTCTCTTCCTCCTTCCATCCTTCTTTCCTCCCTCTCTTCTTTTCTTCCTCTTCTTTCACTTTCACTTTCCCTTAAAGTGGACCAGCATATTACATGAGCTTAATAAGCATTGGTGATTCAAACACACCTGAACAGAATTTAGCGTTGAAATCATAAAACCTCAAGGAAGACCACCAAGCTCAGCAGGCCACAAGCACACCCTGCAAGGCCATTGGTGGGAAGCCTTCTATACCATTCCCTTTGAAAATGTTTTGTGGGTTCTTGCAATTCCTAGACATCACATTCTGATTTATTATCACTCACACCAATTACTTTGTCTCTTACAAAACTGAGATACTCAATCTCACCTCATCAATCTTAGGTGAGACTCCCTCTTATCTCCATGCTAACTGACCCCAAATATGCCCCTGAAATAATGCACGGCCAATAGCATAAAAATCTTTCCTTTTTATCTGTCTTCTTGAAAAAGTTGACTTTCCTTGTTGATTTCTATTTCCTTATTTCTCAAGGAATTCTCAAATTCTGCCTGGGCATCATACAACTGTGGAATGTAGAACAGTCCAGTCAAGGTTAATGAATGTCTTCATATCACCTAATCTAATGGCTATTTTTCTGTGGGTTTTCTTTCTTTCCTTCTTTCTTTTTCTTTAAGGCTTTGATTTATGTTTTATTAGGGTGGAACGATTTTGGTCTTGCTATTACTACTAAAAGTAAATTTTATTCCCAGAGCATGGCCCTTCCTCCTACAGCATAATCTTCTGGCTGCATGATATCATAGCATTTTTGCAGGGACAGAATCTTGCTACTGCTGCCCAGGTGGTCTTGAACTCCCTGGATGCAGTGACCCTCCCTGCTCAGCCTCCCGAGTAGCTGGGGTACATGCTTGTGCCCCCCTTGCACCTGGCTAGTCTTCTGGGTCTTAACTGAGAGCCCAAGATGTTGATCAAGGTCACTCTGCCTCCAACCAATGCTTTTTCAATACTGCAGTGGAGTGATGAGATCTCGGTTCAGTTTTTTATTTTTTCCAGATTAATATGAGGGTATCAATGATTAGGTAACATTGTTTGCATTTCTTAGGTAACGTTCAAGTTGTAGTTCAGGCCTTGACCAGGGACTGTGTTGTACATCCTCACACTGTGCACCTTAGATGACAGCACCCTCACCCTGCTCCCTCCTCCTCCTCCTTTTTTTAAAACTTATCTGCAGCAATGATGCTATTTGCTATTTCCTCCTTGGAATGTTCTTCTCCTTTGTGTCTTTGATTCTTAACTCTGAAGGTTTTTTTTTACTGTCCCTTTGACACTCTTTTCAATGTTCTTCACAAACCTCACGTGCTATACGCTCTTTGGTCCTTTGCTGTTTTCATTTTTACACTATCCCCCCCTTACTCTATGCAATTCACCCCATAATTCAACTATCATTTATATGCAGCTGATGCCTATGTTTAGATCTTATGTTCATCATTTCTCAAGTGAATTGCAGGCTAATAAAAGAAAAATGTTGAATGGACATCTTCAAAGTCAACCCTGAAAGCCTGTTTTTCTTCCTTATTTCCTATTAAAAAGGAAGTAATTAATAATGGCACCATCACCTACCCAAATAACTTTATACTTAGGATATTGCATCCTCATTTATAAGTGAAGTATGTTTGTAATTTCCCTTTATAATAATACATTTTTTCTAATTTTAATATCAGGTATATCCAGATGAAGTAGAATGATTTTGAAGTATTTCTTCTTTTTTCTATTGTCTATAAGATTTGGCATGATCTATTTTATGAAATTATCTTCTATTTTTATTTATAAAAATAAATATTCTCTATTTTTTGAGACTTTGGAAAAAAAAAGAAGTTAACTTATGACTCTATACTGAACCTCAGAGTCAAAGCATTCTATGATACAGATACTTTTATCTGACAATGTGAATGTTACTTTTTTTTGCATTGTTATTGCTCAATATTTGGTTTTAGCAATCATCTGTTTTCCTTTCCAATTGTATTTATCTTCATTCTTTATGTGGTTTTTGTTTCTAGTCCTTATCTAGTCCTTGTCTTGTTATTGTTATTACATTTTAAGCCTCTTTAATTTTGTGAAGGCAAAAAGTGGAAACCAAATAAACACATGTAGAAAAAATAACAACACCAAGTCTTAGGAACCACTTCTGTCACTTTTCTATCACATAAATCACACATCCAATTAGGTATTATTAATAGTTACATAGCTTCCACCTCATTAAAAAAAATTTCTTGTGTCTATTCTTTTTCTTTATTTCCATTGTCAACCACCACTTTACTTTAGCCTCACTATTTCTTCTATGGAATACCAGTCTAATCTTCTAACTAGTTTTCTTGAACCTCGGTCTTAACCCTATCCTATTCCTTCCCCACAACATTTTAAAAGTGACCTCCTAAGCATGTAAACTGTGTCACAGTACTCCCTAGCTAAATTATGTCAATGGCTCTCAGTAATAAAGGTCCAGCTCCCATCTTTGGCATAAAAAGCCAGAAATGCTGAGTCTCTACTTATCTCTCAGCCTCTCCCCCCAATAGCTACCATATGTAAATCTTAGTCTCAAGCAAATAAAATGTGGCAACTTTTTAGAGTCACCCAAATCCAATATATTTTGATGGCCTTGCACCTCTGCTTCTGTGATCCCTTTGCTGACATTCCTTTCTTTTATCCCTTTTCTACATAAATCAGACCTGTACTCCAGGTATGATTTAAGCATCACCTCTTAAGGGTAACTTAGTTGTAATTCCAGTTTTGGAATGAAGCATAGATCAAGCATCACCTCTTAAGGGTAACTTTCTTGTATTTCCAGTTTTGTTTAGATGCCATTTCTTTGCTCTCTGTAGATTACCTTGAGTTGATCTTTGCACACCATAATTCAATATTGACTGACTTCTCTACACCAGCTCATGAGACCACTTGCTTCTTTAGAGAAGGCACTGGACCTTGTTTTATCACTGTATCTCCATTACCTACCGATGGGCCTGGTACCCAGTAGTTCAAGAAATGTGTCTTGAATACATCAAACCCAGTCAAATCAAATCACCATCAAAGTTAATCTATTATATTAGTGACATACCCATCACTAATATTTGTGACATACGTATCTTTAATCATAATCATTAGCATTTCACATTAAAGAAAGTATACTCACGTTAGGCACACTTAACACACCAAGAAGGGACCTGAGAAATACTTGGTAACACAAAACCTGTTCCTAGACCTCTTCATACATCACAGATTTCATAATCTAATGGTATATGGAGGTTTCTTTCCTCCAATAAGAGATTCCCAAGCCCAGCTTTCTGATAAGAACAGATAGGAGGCAGGAAATCAGATAGGAGAAGAGGAGCACAGGAAGGAAAGTAGATATCTTCAGAGAAAAGTGATAAAACGTTTTGCCAGTGGCAAATGGAAAGCGTATTTACAGCTCGTCTTGGAAGCCATGTGTGTGCATGTCCAAAGAGAGGCTGGGCCGTTTCATCCTGCTCGTCTTCTATCAGCAGCATAAATTCCAACTCTAAAGACTATCTACAGACCAACCTCAAGGGGGAAAAGTATATTCCATTGCGATTTTTGTTTTCTTTTCCTATGATGGATAACATTTTGTTTAAGCTATTAGACTGAACAATGAAATTCCTACTTTTGTAGGAATGGTTTTAAACGGCAGCAATTTCATATGGTTCAACAAAATATAGTAACTAACTACCTTTACTGAAACAAATGACTATGCCAACAGTTTAGATGGAGTAATTTGCACATACACTAAAATGAGTTAGGAGGTAACGGACGTAATGCTTTTGGATCTCTTGGCTCTGTGTAGCAAGGTGTATTCTCTACATCTAGAAAGGAAATTTCTGCTGCCACCACTGAAAATGTAGCTTCAGGGAACCCCAAGGTGTAGTTGAGGACCATTGGAGGAATTCAGAGTAAGATATGTTATTCTTATTTGGGGGACTCTAGCAGAAAGAAATCAAGAATCCATTCATCCCTTGATGCTTAATGTCCAGTCTGTGGACTGGTGGCAACTATATGTTTGCAGAGCTTGTTGGAAATGCCATGCAAAGGTTTGGACATCATGCTAGAACTCCTGTATCAGAATATGCATCCTTTTGTGTGTGTGTGTGTGAGTGTGTGAGAGAGAGAGAGAGAGAGAGAGAGAGATTGAGATTGGGCTTTGCTTTGTTTCCTGGACTAGAGTGCAGTAGCATCATCATAGCCCATTGGAACCTCAAACTTTGGGGCTTATGTGATCCTTTTGCCTTAATCTCCTGGGTGGCCAGTCTGGGTAATTGTTAAATTTTTTTGAGAGACAGGGTCTTGCTATGTTGCCGTGGGTAGATCTTAAACTGCTGGCCTCAAGCAACCGCCCATCAGCCTCTTAAAGTGCTAGAATTACAGGCACGATGCATCATACCTGGTCCCAAATGTGTATTTTTTTATAAGATACCCCATCTCTGGTGATTCCCATGCTCCTCCTCATTTATGAAGGGTTGAATTGGATCATTTATTCTCAGCTTCACTTTACACTGGAATCACCTGGGACTTTAAAAATATCAATTCTCTGGCCCCAGCCCTAGATGTTAAGATTCAGTTGGTGTGGAAAACAGTCTGAGTACTGGAAGTTTTATAAGGCAGAATAATTAAATTAGATTATAGTGCCCAGATAATTCCAAGGTACAGATAATCGGAGAACCACAACCTTAGAAAATGTTTAGAAAAGAAATCCTTAATCCCAAGGAAATCAAAATAATATTTTAATGTATAAGAAATTCTTACCATTATGGTACATATATACTTAAAATAGAGTTAGTACTATTATTAAAAGTAGCCAACAAAGCAAAAGATAAAACTAAATGTCAAGATATTTTATAGTTTTAGAAAGAGAAAATGATAGCTATTCAAGAGCCTGTCACAAGGAAATAACAGTTTCCCTTTGCTTATACAACTGTCAACTGCCCAAAAGAAGTGGACGGGAAAAAATAGAAAGAAAAGGTAGAAAAAATTGTGAACGATAAGTTGCTTTAATGATTTATGTCTGAAAGTCAAAAAATAATTTGACCGAATGATAAATGAAACACTGAACACTTGATATATCACTATAGGCAACAAAACTACAGGCTTAGAAGTATTCCAATGAAAAAAGTCAGAATAATGTTCTAACATTTTATCTTTGGATGAAAAGACTTATGATATATTCAGAAATAGGAACCTGAACTCAACAGAAATAGAATTTAGACCAAGCATTCCATAGGAGTTCATTCAAAATACATCTGTATTAGCTCTTTGAAATCAATCACTTTGCATATTTGTACCTCTGAATTGACTAAACCATGCCATGTTCTGCCAAGTGCTTAATGCATCAATTTTGACATCTCCTTGAAGGAACCACCACTCTCTAACTCAAAAATAAAGTTCTGGGTTTATAAAGTTCCTAGCCAGAAGGAGAAATGACAGAATACCACTTGCATTAGACACCATGCTTATCTGGAGTGCTGATACTTTAAATATTACAAACAATTAAAAAATAAACATTGAAAAAATTTTTCAAAAAACTTAATTCTACCAAAGAGAAAAACTTTGAAGGAACCAAGAAAGAATGCGGTATGGGGGTACTTTGATACGTCTCAGTCATCAAATGTTGAATAATGCAGTCAAATCTGGATTGCGCAGGTTGGAATCCTTCTGACATTTGCAGTGGAGCATAGTGGCACAATTCAATTTGCTGGATCGAGTTAAATCTGGTTGAAGGCTTTACTTCCCAATTAGAAATCTTTGCCACTAATTCAGCTTACAAATCTCTTCTCAGCCCTGGGTATAACTTTATCTAGTTCGCATCTTGAAGACATTTACACTTCTAATTAGGAAGTGAGTGCCATTTGGAAGCAACCTAATCAAATGTCACAGAAGGTCTTTAATAGTTGTACCTGCCAAAATATATAGCTAGGCCATTCTTTAAAAATGTACTTCTTCTAATAAGCTACTGTTAAAACTTCAAAGCTCAAGGAAGATATGGTTTTAAATGCATATAATCATTTCTTACAGAAATGTATATATTTAAAGAATTCAGTCTAGCTACCTTCTACAGGTGAATTAAACCTGAATTTGTACAGAGACCAAGGAGGCTGAAAGACCTTAAATTAGATTTTGAACAGAAACTCCATGGAAGCCCTGTAATTTGCAGACCACATACTGCCGATTCTGACGACAATGAATTACACAAGAGAGTTAATGCCCTGCAATCTTCCTAGAAAGGATACTATATACAATGGAAGCTAATGCATAATTATACGCGAAAAAGAAATTCCCCTTTCAAATACTTGGAAGTATAACCAGTTGTTATAAAAGAGGTATAAGAATGTAGTACTCATAATTAAAATAGCTGGCATTTCCCATGTGAAATTTGATTGTAAGACACCTAAGCTGTAAGGGAGAAGCAAGGACTTAAAATCTGCATCAAAGTTCAAAAGAGGCCGGGCGGTGGCTCAGGTCTGTAATCTTAGCACTCTGGGAGGATTGCTTGAGTTCAGGGGTTTGAGACAAGTCTGAGCAAACCCAGAGCTCTCTACTAAAAATAGAAAAATCAGCCAGGCATTATGGTGGGTGCCGTTAGTCCCAGCTATTTGGGAGGCTGAGGCAGGACGACTGCTTGAGCCCAGGAGTTTGCGGTTGCTGTGAGGCTGAGGCTCTGGCACTCAATTCAGGTGGTAATCTGACCTTTCCATACCTGTTTCCTCATCTATAAGATTGATATAGTAACAGGTCCAACTCTGGGGAGTTTGGCGAATTAAATGAGTTAATATATGCACAGCTTTAGAATGGTGCTTGGTCACAGTGAACTTCTTTCTTCCATCTCTTCCTTTACCACTTTCTTTCCTCCTCTATTTTTTTCCCATGTAACAAGGGACAGGTAAGCTATTTGATTAGTATTATGAGTTATTCTAAACTTATATAAACATGCAGATCTTCTTACTTACCATTTTTTATTTAATTTTGTTTTAGGAACAGGGTCTTGCTATGTTGCCCAGGCTGGCTTCAAACTCCTGGGCTCAAGCAATCCTCCCACTCAGCCTGCTGAGTAGCTGGGGCTTACAGGTGTATGCCAACCATGCCCAGCTCTACATCATATCACATCTTTTGTGTTCAATTATTTACAATGGTCACGGAAGCCTCTATCTTATGAAGGAGGCTGGCACTCACTAGATATCGTTTCATTTTTTTTTTCATGTTCTTTTCTCTAAATTACTGTATTTAGAGATCTTAGGATTCCACTCAGTCCTAAAGGCTAATAAAACTTCTTAAATCAAACAACTAGCCTGAAACTTCAGGAGACTTTACGTGGACCTAGTCTAAATGTATCAGGAACCTCACTACACATTGAAGATTCATCGAGAGTGACTTAGCAGATTGTAACCCAGTCTGGGTCCTCTGAATGAGAGACCCTGTTGTGTGACTTAAGTGTCCAGCTGCTCAGAAGTGTGTTTCATGCTTTCATAGCAAAGATGAAGCAAAATCTCCTGGAAAGTGAATGTATAATCGTGTCAGTTGTGCATTACACTAAGAAAGTCAACTATTTTAACCCATGAAAATCTCCCAGAAAGACTCAGAGCCAAAGTAAACCTATACCTAATAAACAATTGGTTTCTAGCTACATATTGACTATTTTGACAGATGTCATCCTTTTCCCAGAAAAATATAGAACTCTAAATTAACCAAGTTCATCACCAATAAAAGTTAACTAGGTGGGATAATAGACATGTTAATTTGCTTCATTATGGTAATCATTCTACTTTCAATGTGTATTTCCATAACTTCATGTTGTAAACTTCAAGTACACACAGTAACATTTATTTATTAAAAAAAAAAGAACAGCCAATTGAATCAAGAAATCAAATGTGCTAAATTTCTTTGCAACAATATAAGGACATTTATGAAACTGCATTAGCTTGGATGTTTAAAAAAATCAACTTTGATAAATATCAGCAAACATTTACATAAGACATACTTATTATTAGTTCAGTCTTGCAAAAATTCGATGGGAAAGACAATTCTGAATTCTATTTTCCACAGGCTTAATTAACTAACGAAGGTAGATTTAAATTGGCAATCCTTCCTGCCTCTCTACATTCCGTAAAATGAAAAACAACAGCACACTAACTTAATAAGCATGCTATAAAAAATACCGTGTGATGTTTCCCAAGTACTCTTTTGAAGTGACATTTATTTTAATACGGGTCAGGTTGGTCTGCTCTAATTAAACTTCAGTATTTTTAGGAAGAGTGCTTTGTAAACAACCCTAAACATGAAAAAGAGTTGGAAGTATTACTGCACTATCTTAAAATTCTGATGAATATCTCTGCACATCAGTTATCTAAATAACATCTGGAAATCCAAGAGTTGACTTTCTTGATCCCAAATCCTATACTTAAATCACGCTACTTACTTGATTTCTTAGCAGTACAAGGGAGTTCTAAGGTAGTGCTTTAAGAAAACCCCTAATGTTTTGTGATTCTTTGATATGTTAACAAAACTAGGGTTTCCTTTGGGTAATTGGTGATATTCTAGGAAACTCCTTACCAAAGTCTATTCCACAAAACATTAGGCCTGTGAAACACTACTTGTAAAAAGCATTTATAAGCAAACAGTGGAGAAATGCCACTAAGAAATCTTAAGAACCATCTTGAAAATTCTTTATAATGCATGTTCTCCAAAAGCAGGGAGTGGTCTAAGCCCTGTTCACTACAATAGCCCCAAGCCTGCACTAGGCTTTGCAATTAGCAAGCACTCAGCACAAATCAATGATTGACTGACTGAATGAATGAACACTGAAGGCTTTGAACAGTTCTCCAGTAAGGAAATTTTTTTCTTTTACTCAAAGTATCTCACACCTATTTGACTTATAGGAATTCTTTGTTTTTTCCTGTTAGCAATATTAGGCAAACAGAATAAGAAAAAAAAAGAAAGATAAAGTCTAGAGAAATAATATGACATACACACATGGACCTACCTCCACCCAGATTAAAAATTAAATGGAACAAATAAGACAGAAGCCTCCAGGGGGACTTGCAACCTTCCCTTCACTTCTTACCCCACTTCCTTCTTCAAAGTGAGGTAACCCCAGCATTATGATTTATGTTCACATGATACTTGCTCTGGGAAATCCTCATTGGGGGGATTGTGCCCTGTTAAGATTTTAATTTATTTCTAGCTAGTACACATTTTGCAAATGGTCATTTATAAATCTATCTACATATTGCATTAATATGATAATGAATAGGAAATGAATGAAATAAAACACTATAATACAGACACAAAAGACAGTGCACAATTGACATAATGGTGATATTTATGAAGAGCTAAAAAACTTCCTTTGCAGATGAAATGATACAAAATCTAAAGATTTTATATATATTTATATACATATATATTTGTAAATTGTGACCTAAAGAAAGCATAGAAGTATTGTTTACTTCAGCTAGACTGAGTGATTTAGGATCTAGTCTCTATAATTATAGACAAAATCATCCCTAACAAGGTAAATACTCAATTTTGACTTACTCAAGAAATCACCTGTGGCTGCCAAAGCCAAATCATGCCTAGATCAATGTCACAGTATGCCCATATTAACTTAATAGATACTACCAAGGAGAGAAAACCCACTTCCTGAGCTGAATAAATAATTACTAATGAAAATCTCAGGTATCAAGATCCAGTGAACTCCAAGGAGAAGCTAACATAGTTTAATTAATAGCAAACTACAGTAAAACAGATGTTCAACTATAGTAGAACCTCTCTAAGTTGACCCCCTAAGAAGTTGGTGAACCTATGGAAGGGTCAACATAGAGAACTAGGCCTACTGTACTGATTATGTACATGGGGTACATGTCTGGTCTATGGAAATTAGGTCAACTTAAGGAGATGGTCAATGTAGAGAGATGGTCAACTATGGAGGTTGTACTATATTTTTAAAACTATAGTCAACAATATTTTACAGTGTTATTTTGATAAAACTTTTGTACCCCTCACATTTTTAAGTACTCTTGTAGATCTTTCTAAATTGTCTTATAAAAAACCTTTGCTGTTACTAACAGGGCATTCATCCCAATATTTTTGTTCTTTGCTTCATAGAACAGGTAAAAAGACCTAGCATAATCTATTTTCACACTCCCTGCTCTGATGCAACAGTTAACTTAGTGAAGAAAAACAACTGAACAGTATTCTTGTAGCTGTGTAGGTAACTGTACTCACTACTATAATGAAGTTCAATGAAGACCAATGAAGAATAGCAAGATGAGTAGATGAATTTTCCTCTTTATCATTAGTAACTGGTCGTTGGTAACACATAGTTTTAAAGACAAATGCAAAGATTAGAGTCCCATCTTACTTTTAAGCCAACCCATGGCATTCTTCCCATGTTATATGCCAATCCTTTTTCATATTATTAAAATGAATGAAAGGAAGAGAATCTAAGCATGTTTATGAAAGAAAAGTATAAATTCCTACCTCCATTATCTTTCAGGTGTAGTGCTATCTTGGTATCATCTGAAAGAGAAATTCAAAGTGAGCACAACAGAAGAAAATTTCAAAGGAGCATAAATCTTATGACCAGTAATTGTCTACTCACTGCCTTGTCTGTTATGTGACTACATTTTGATAATTTATTGAGGTCATTTCTAGTGCAGTGAGAGCAGATCCTAGCTTTACATGATAAAGTGCTAAAATCTCCCACGGAGATTGTAAGATCAAGATTTTATTAACGTCTTACCTGATCTTTAAGTTCTGTGAGAAAAGTAAACAGTTATAAATTAAAATGAACCTACTTTTAATATTCTAAAAGGATTTATTGTGATCAGACCCCTTAGTTATGACCTTATTTATCCATTTTTTAGAAAATTCCAAATAGTTTGGAATAGTCAAGATATTTTCAAATTTGGGTTCAAAGGTTAAATGCTTATTATTTGCTAATAATGATAATATTGCTTATGAAGAGCTCTCATCCTGAATTTTTAAAAGGTAGGGTGTCCTTTTTTGATTTCAGCAGTTATATTTCATTCTAAAAGGTAGAGTTTAAATTATAGAAATATTTTCACAGGCTTTAATATCACAATCAAAAATAATATGGATTACAATCTAATGTTGCTTTAGATTTTTAATAAAAAGCAATAAAATGGATTTAGCAGGTGTCTTGTACCTCAATTTATTCTAGTTAATCTTACAATATCCAACTAAATTTCAATCAAAAGCAAAAGTTCCATGTTTAATTTCACTTTCTATTTAAATGGAAGTAAGGCTTAGGGCAATAAAAAAGTAAGAACATTTTTTACCCCTCAAAGCTGACTTTGGGGCCAGCTAGTCTCATATTTCTCCCCACTTCTTTGCTTCTTCATTCAGAAGAGAAAATTATCAGATGTTGGCTAATACATTTTCTTCTTATTATTTGTACCTATGCATCAACTAGTATTTTTACCTTCCTTAGAAAAGGAAATATTTTTCAAGGACATTCTCTATGACATACACAGTACCCCTGTACAGGTTAGACATAATTTATTGACTGCATTCAGAAAAATATTAGAAGTATAAATGAGTAGAATTATCTATTGCTCAGAATCAAAAATCGATAAACGTTTCATACACATTTTGTCTTTCTGTCCTGTGACTGCCAGGTTGAGTTTTCATTTACTATGAAATTTATCCACATGAAGAGAAGTCTTTTTTATCCCCTAAGGAAAGGGGACAAAAAAGCAGAATCAATGGTAAAAGCCACATTTTAATATAAGGCACAGTATATAAAAAGAAACTCAGCCATAGTTTTAGTCTAGGATAATTTTGTTTTTATCTTTTTCCTCTTTAGAAAACTCTTAGAAACCCAGTTTGCCAAAGTATAACTTTCCCTCTGCTCCGTCCATTGCGTATCAACACAGAGGTTTTCCCCTCCTTCTGGGAAAACAAGCAAAAGTGCTCTTGGGTACCTTCTGTGGGGAGGCTGGTAGGCGGCTGAGATGTTGCTGATCTTCTGGTGGTGGTTAAGACCCTGAAGTGTGTGGTTGTTGCTTGAATGGTTGTGGTGGTTTGAGAAGAAGTTTCCACTGGCTCTGTATTCTCACACATCTTCTCTTTTGACTGATAAGAAACAAAAAGGTAAACGCTTTGAGTGATCACACGTATATTTTTAGAAATTACATTTAAGAAGTTAAGCTGTTAAGCACAAGGCTCTCAAGTGAAGAACAGGAAAGAAATTACTTTTGCACAAGGTGTGTTTTATCCTTTCCTATTCCTTTTTTTTTTGTCTTTATTATTAAATCATAGCTGTGTACAATAGTGCAATCGAGGGGTCCAATGTGCTGGTTTCATATACAATCTTAACTATTTTCATCAAACTGATTAACATAGCCTTCTTGGCATTTTCTCAGTTATTATATGAAAACATTTGTAGTCTGCATTTAGTAAGGTTTGCCTATACACTTCTAAGATGCAACGTAGGTGTGGCCTCACCAATTACCCTCCTGCCACCCCAACCTCGCCCCTCCCCTCCCCTCCCTTGCCCCTTTCCCCATATTCTTGTGCTATAGCTGGGTTATACCCTTCATATGAAAGCTATAAATTATAATTGGATACTTTTTCTTCCATTCTTGAGATACTTTGCTAAGAAGAATATGTTCCAGCTCCATCCATGTAAACATGAAAGAGCTAAAGTCTCCATCTTTCTTTAAGGCTACGTAATAATCCATGGTACACATGTAGCACAATTTATTAATCCATTCATGGATCGATGGGCACTTGGGTTTCTTCCATTACTTAGCAATTATGAATTGGGCTGCAATGAACATTCTGGTACAGATGTCTTTGTAATAATGTTTTAAAATTCACATTTTATCCAGAATCTACTAGTTTTATAGCAGTAAGGCCATTTAGCATCTCCTTTGGCTTTTACTGCCA
>CAUYON010135475.1:0-26566 GCA_963573935.1 Arctocebus calabarensis | reverse complement strand
GCCCGGCCATTTTTTGGTTGCAGCCATCATTGTTGTTTGGCGGGCCTGGGCTGGATTCGAACCCACCAGCTCAGGTGTACGTGGCTGGCGCCTTAGCCCATTTGAGCCACAGGCGCTGAGCCTATGGTTCTCTTTTTATGTTTTTGTATGTTTCATAGTCAGGAAGGGACCATTTCTTGAACAAAAGTACTTGATCATTGTGACAAAAGCAACAATATAAAAAAATGAACTGTGCAGAGTATATCAAAACATCTAAATATAAAAATATATGAAAGGAGATAGTCAAGAAAAAAAAAACTAGAGTAAGGACTGATAAGTAGATTTCTTGGAATTTGGAAAATTAAATTAAAAAGATATTTGTGTTCTTCTTTTACCCTATTAGAATTCACAATATTCAAGTACAGACATCTGACACTTATTCAAATTTCCTTAATATTTGCAATTTGAAAGCACTTGTGTGAGAGTTCAGTAAATGTTTGTGCCTAATCTATTGAGGTTCACATCACTGAGAAGAAAACATAGTACAACCCTTCATGTTAGGATACTTCACTGACTTACATTTTATCAATAAGCTATTAAATTTATAACTTTATTAAAACATTTCCAAGTGAAAATGTTAAATTTTTTCTTACAATTCTACTGTTTTTCATGGGTAAAAGATGATGACTTGAGGCAGTGATAAAGGTGAATGTGGAATACTATAGCCTTTAAACCAAAAAAGAATTGAGTACATATTTGTTCTGTATTTTATAGAAAACTAAACGGGGTAATATAGAAAAGATGCCACTAAATTGTTTCAAAACAGGTTTCATAATGTCTTAGAGATTCTACTATACTGCACTACTTCTAGAAGAAGATTCTAGTCTTTGAAAACATTTTTCAGGGAGAGAGAATATAAAAAAATAATAATACCCAGAGATAATTTATTATTGTTTTTAAATTCAAAGGCTTTTTCTGTACACACATACTCAAGCTATTAATAATACAATAACATGAAAATATAGAAAGTGAAATTTTTTAATAAGGAAAATGTTTTGTAAAATACTGCAAAACAATAAAAAAAATTCATATGGGATTTCTAATTTTATTCTGGCTTTAGTTTATTGCAAGATCCTACTACAGGAAACATCTGAGACGATGTAAAAAGAGAAGTGGAAATCAATTTATTTTCTATATTTCTTTAATTTTAGGAAAACAGAAGGTTTCTGTTGCTCAAATATTTTAATATCATGACAATCAAATAGTGGTTTCTATAAACGTCTAATTTTTAAAAAAAATTCATTTTGAACTAAACATCCTTATGAGCAAATGAGCAGATCTTCAGGGGTGTCTTGTCTTCATGTTTCATACATATTCTGTATAATTTATATTCACATTCAGGGTAGTGGTATTATGTTCAGTTATTTGTTTGTTTGTTTGTTTGTTTTTAATTTAAGGTTAATGTGAGATTACCAAACAACTAGGTCAAAATATTTGATTTTGTTTGGTAGAGTCCTTCTTGTGGTTATGCCCCTCACTCAGAAGGTGTGCCAAACACCCCCATACCAAGCCCATTCAGTGGAAGCACCCTGCCCCCTTTCCCCTTCTTCTTACCCCTCCCCCCAACTGGAATTGAAATGAGTTTTTCTCCTGTGTGGGCATGCATTAGATCTTCTACTAGCTTCATATTAGTATAGAACACATTGAATAATTGCTTTTCCAGTCTTGTGATACTTTACTAAGAAGAACATGTTTTCTAAGAAAGAGAAAAAATGCTTATTGTCTTCAATAATCAGAAAAATACAAATCAAAAACACTTTGAGATATTGCCTAACTCCAGTAAGATTAGCTCATATCACAAAGTCTCAAAACTGAAAATTTTACATTGTAGTCCCAGAATTGTAGACTTCACATCTTTTATTTTTACCTGGATGGAGTTGGAACATATTTTTCTTAGTAAAGTATCTCGAGAATGAGAAAAAAAGTATCCAATGTACTTAATACTGTTATGAAACCAACAAATAAACACTTACACTCTTATATCAATGTTAAAAGACAAATATAGTCTAGCAAGGAGGAGGGGAAAGGAAGTACAGCAGTGGGGAAAGGAGAACATGATTGGTGGGAGGAGGGACGGCATTTAGTGGGATCTCACCTAATGTACACAATGCAAGGTTATATATCAAAATAACTAAGAGTAAATTATAAATGTCTTATCACAAAAAATAAGTGAGGTGATGACTATGTTAATCAGTTTGATTTAAGCATTCCACATTGCATACCATATCACCATAATGTACCCCTAAATACATAGTTATGATTTAATTAAAAATTAATTAAAAAAAACAAGAATGTGTTTTAACTCCATCTAGTATAATACAAAACATGTGACATCACCATCTTTTTTTTAATGGCTGAATAGTATTCAATGGTGTGCATATACCACAATTTGTTAATCCCTTCCTGAGTTGATGGGCACTTAGGTTGTTTCCACATCTTGCCAATTATAAATTGAGTTGCAATAAAAATCTAGTGAAAACGTCTTTATGATAAAAGGGTTTTTTTTTTCTTCTTGATAAATGACTAGTAATAGGATTGTGGGTTCAAATGAAAGATCTAATTTGAGTTCTTTCAGGATTCTCCATATTTCTTTCCAAAGCAGCTACATTCGTTTGCAGTCTCACCAACAATGTAAAAGTGTTCCTCTCTCTCCACATCCGTGTCAGCATCTGCAGCTTTGGGATTTTGGGATATGTGCTAATCTTACTGGGGTTAGGTGGTATGTTAGGGTTTTGATTTGCATTTCTTTGATGATTACAGACAATGAGCACTTTTTCATATGTTTGTTAACCATTTGTCTCCCTTCTTTAGAGAAGATTACATTGATGTCTCTTGTCCCGTGATAGATGGAATTGTTAGCTCTTTTTGTTGTTGTTGTTGATTAATTTGAGTTCTCTGTAGATCCTAGTTAGCAAGTCTTTCTCAGATTTGTAATATACAAATATTGTTTTCCATTCCGAGTGTTGTCTATTTCTTTGTTCTTGTCTCTCTAGCTGTGCAAAAACTTTTCAGTTTAATAAAGTCCCATTTTTTAATTTTTGTTGTTATTATGGTTACCATGGAAGCCACCTTCATAAAATCTTTCCCCAGGCTAACATCCTGAAGAGTTTTTCCCATACTTTCCTCTAGAATTTTTATCATTTTATGTCTTAGAATTAAATCCTTTATCCATCTTGAGTCAATTTTTGTAAGTGGTGAAAGATGTGGGTCCAGTTTCAGTCTTTTACATGTGGTTATCCAGTTCTCCTAGCACCACTTATTAAATGAGAATTCTTTTTCTCAATGTGTGCTGATGTTTCATTTATTAATGATAGGGTGGCTAGAAGATGTTAGTTTCATCTCATGGTTTTCTATTAGGTTCTAAATATAGATGTCTCTATTTTTGTACCATTACCATGCTATTTTGATCACTATGGACTTGTAATATAGCCTACAGTATTGTAGGGTGATACCCCCAGCTTTGTTTTTATTACTAAGAATTGCCTTGGCTATGCATGTTTTTTTCTGGTTTCCTACATAATGAAGAAATATTTTTTTCCAGATCTTTAAATCATGATGTTGGTATTTTATTGCAGATTGCATGAATCTGTAGATTTCTTTGGGAATTATAGACATTTTGACAATGTCAACTCTTCCCAGCCTTGAGCATGGTGTGTTCTTCCATTTGTTAATATCTTCTGCTATTTTTTTTCATAGGGTTTTGCAATTCTTTTTGTAGGGGTCCTTCACCTCTAAAAAAGGTAGAGGTATGTTAGGTATATTCGTAGGTATTTCATGTTCTTTGAAGGTACTCTTAAGAGAATTGTATCTTTGATTAGTTTCTCAACTTGGCTATTGTTGGAATATACAAAGGCTACTGATTTGTGGACATTGATTTTATATCCTAAGACATTGCTGTATTTCTTGATCAATTCTGGGAGTCTTGTGGTTAAGTCTTTGGGGTTCTCTAAGTATAACATCATATCATCAGCAAAGAGTGAGAGTTTAAACTCCTCTGCTCCTTTGGGATGCCCTTTATATTCTTCCCTTGCCTGATTACATTGGCTAGAACTTCCAGCACTGTGTTTAATAGTAGTGGTGATAGAGGTTATTCTTGTCTGTTTCTAGTTCTAAGTGGAAAAGCTTTTAGTTTTCCTGCATTTGGTATAATATTAACTGTGGATTTGAATTGGCTTCAATCAGATTCAAAAATGTGCCACCTATACCTATATTAAGGATGCTGAATTTTATGAAATGCTTTTTCTGCATCTATTGAGAGAATCATATGGTCTTTATTTTTGATATGGTTGAATTACATTTATGTATTTTCATATGTTAAACCAGTCTTGCATCCCTGGAATGAAGCCTACTTGATCATGATGTATAATTTTTTTTTAAGTGTAGCTGTAAGCTGTTGGCAAAGATTTTATCAAGAATTTTTGCATCTATATTCATTAGTGATATTCATCAGAAAGTGTCCTTTTTAGTTAGGTCTTTTGCTGGCTATTGGGGAGAAGGTGTTGGAGAAGTTTCCTTCCTTCTCAATTTTTGGGAATAATTTCTGCAGTATGGGTGTAAGATCTTCTTTGATGGTTTGATAGAATTCTGGTGTGAAACCATCTGGACCAGAGCATTCTTTTGTTGAAAGATTTTTTTCCTGTTTCTTTGATCTCAGTGCTGATATTGGTCTGTTCAAGAGATCTATTTCTTCTTGGTTAAGTCTAGGGAGAGGGTGATTCCAGGTATTGATCTGTTTCTTCCACATCATAAACTTTATGAGTATAGTTTCTTGTAGTACTCAGAGATAAACTCTTGTATCTCTGTGATATCTATTGTTAATTCCCATTCATAATTTCTGATTTAGATTATTAGAGATTTTACTCTTCTGTTTCTAGTTAATACAGCCAAAGGGTTTTTATTTCATTTTTTTTTTTTTGAGGAACTAACGTTTTGTTTTGTTAATTTTGCAAATGTTTGTTTTGTTTTCAATTTCATTGATCTCTGATTTAATTTTTGGTTATTTCTTTTCTTCTGCTATATTTGGGATTAGATTGTCCTTCTTTTCCATGTCCTTATGATGACTCATTAGTTGTTGATGTGCTCTCTTTCTGTTTTTTGGATGTAGGTATCTAGTGGAATAAATTTCCCTCTTAAGGATACCCGTTTGCAGTATCCCATAAGTTTTTGTAACTTGCAGCTTCGTTGTCATTATCCTTCAGAAATTTAACAGTTTCCTCCTTTATATTTTCCTTGACACAAGTCATTCAGAATAAGATTGTTTATTATTCCATGCCTTTTTGGGGGGATGTATGTTTTTGTTGGAGTTGAGTTCCTTTCTTACTGCCTTGTGGTCTGAAAAGATACAAGGTATCATTTTTTCTTAGCATTTTTTTTTATTAAATCAGAGCTGTGTACATTAGTGCAATCGTGGGGTACAATGTGCTGGCTTCATATACAATCTGAAATATTTTCATCAAACTGTGTAACATAGCCTTCATGGCATTTTCTTAGTTTTTGTATGAAGACATTTGTATTCTGCATTTAGTAAGTTTCATCTGTACCCTTTTAAGATGCACTGTAGGTGTGATTCCCACCAATTACTCTCCCTCCCTCCACCCATCCACCTCCACCCCTCACCTCCTATGCCCCTTTCCCCATATTCCTGGGCTATAATTGGGTTGTAGCCATCATATGAAATCTATAAATTAGTTTCCAAGTAGGGCTGAGTACATTGGATACTTTTTCTTTCTTTCTTGAGATACTTTTCTAAGAAGAATATGTTCCAGCTCCATCCATGTAAACATGACAGAGGTAAAGTCTCCATCTTTCTTTAAGGCTGCATAGTACTCCATGGTATACATGTACCACAATTTATTAATCCATTCGTGGATCGATGGGCCCTTGGGCATCTTCCATGACTTAGCAATTATGAATTGTGCTACAATAAACATTCTGGTACAGATATCTTTGTTATAATGTGGTTTTTGGTCTTCTGGGCATATACCTAGTAAAGGAATTATAGGATTAAATGGCAGTTCTATATTTAGATCTCTAAGTATTCTCCAAACATCCTTCCGAAAGGAACGTATTGGTTTGCACTTCCAACACCAGCAATGTAGAAGTGTTCCCTTTTCTCCACATCCACGCCAACATCTCTGGTTTGGGGATTTTGTTGTGTGGGCTAATCTTACTGAAGTTAGATGATATCTCAAAGTAGTTTTGATTTGCAATTCTCTGATGATTAAGGATGATGAGCATTTTTTCATGTATCTGTAGGCTTTGTGACTGTCTTCTTTGGAGAAGTTTCTCTTTAAGTCTTTTGCACACCCTAAGATGGGATCACTTGTTCTTTTCTTGCTAATACATTTGAGTTCTCTGTGGATTCTGGTTATTAAACCTTTTTCGGAGGCATAACCTGCAAATATTTTCTCCCATTCTGAGGGCTGTCTGCTTGCTATACTTACTGTGTTCTTGGCTGTACAGAAGCTTTTTAATTGGATCAGGTTCCAGTAGTGTATTTTTGATACTGCTTCAGTTGTCTGAGGAGTCCTCATAAAATATTCACCCAGGCCATTTGCTTCAAGAGTTTTCCCTGCACTTTCTTCTGGTATTTTTATAATTTCATGTCTTACATTTAAATCTTTAATCCAGTGAGAGTCTACCTTAGTTAATGGTGAAAAGCGTGGATCCAGTTTCAGTCGTCTACAGGTCACTATCCAGGACACCCAGCACCATTTGTTAAATAGGGAGTCATTTCCCCACTGAATGTTTTTAATTGGCTTGTCAAAGATCAAATAATGGTAAGTAACTGGGTTCATCTATGGATTCTCTATTCTGTTCCATACATCTACCTCTCTGTTTTTGTGCCAGTACCATGCTGTTTTGATCACTATCGATTTATAGTACAGTCTCAGGTCTGGTAGCATAATTCCTCCTGCTTTGTTTTTATTTCTAAGTAATGATTGTCTATTCGAGGCTTTTTCTGATTCCATATAAAATGAAGTATTATTTTTTTGAGATCTTTAAAGTATAACAATGGGGCTTAAACAGGGATTGCATTAAAATTGTATATTGCTTTGGGTAGTATGGACATTTTAACAATGTTGATTCTTACCAGTCATGAGCATGGTATGTTTTTCCATTTGTTAACATCTTAAGCTGTTTCTTTTCTTAAAGTTTCATAGTTCTCTTTATAAAGCTCTTTCACATCCTTTGTTAGGGAAACTCCCAAATATTTCTTCTTCTTTGGCACTACTATGAATGGAATAGAGTCTTTGATTGTTTTTTGTGGCTTGACTGTTGTTGGTAATTTAAAGCCTACAGATTTATGAGTGTTGATTTTGTAGCCTGAGACACTGCTGTATTCCTTGATCACTTCTACAAGTTTTGTAGTAGAATCCCTCATGTTTTCCAGATATACAATCATATCATCTTCAAAGAGGGAAAGTTTGACCTCTTCTGACCCTATGTGGATACTCTTGATTGCCATTTGTTCCCTAATTGCAATGGGCTAAAACTTCCATTACAATGTTAAAGTGCAATGGAGAGAATGTGCATCCTTGCCTGGTTCCTGATCTAAGTGGAAATGATTTCAATTTAAATCCATGGAATATGATAGTGGCTGTGGGTTTGCTGTAGATTGCCTCTATTAGTTTAAGAAATGTCCCTTCTATACCAATTGTCTTAAGTGTTCTGATCATGAAGGGATGCTGGATAGTATTGAAAGCTTTTTCTGCATCATTTGAGAGAATCATATGGTGTTTCTTTTTAAATTTGTTTATGTGCTGAATTACATTTATAGATTTACGTATATTGAACCAGCCTTGAGACCCTGGGATAAAGCCTACTTGGTCATGGTGTATAATTTGTTTGTTGGATTCTGTTTGTTAGGATCTTATTGAATATTTTTACATCAATATTTATTAGTGATCTTGTTCTATAATTTTCTTTTCTTTTCGTGTTTTCCTGGTTTAGGGATCAAGGTGATGTTTGCTTCATAGAATGTATTGAGTAGTATTCCTTCTTTTTCTATATTTTGGAAAAGGTTGTGTAATATAGGTACTAGTTCCTCTTTAAACGTTTGGTAGAATTCTGACGTGAAGCCATCTGGTCCCAGACTTTTCTTTTTAGGGAGATTTTGTATAGTTGATGCTATTTCAGAAGTTGATATTGGCCTGTTCAAAATTTCCACTTCTTTCTGGCTTAGTCTAGGAAGGTGGCGTGCTTCCAAATATTGGTGAATTTCCTCGAGATTTTCATATTTCTGACAGTAAATTTTCTTGTAATATTCGTTAAGTATTTTTTTGAATTTCTGAGGAGTATGTCGTTATTTCATCTTTACCATTTCTGATTGATGAAATTAGAGATTTTACTCATTTTTTCTTGATTAAGTTAGTCAGAGGTTTATCTATTTTATTGATTTTTGTAAAGAACCAACTTTTTGATTTATTGATCTCTTGTATAATTCTTTTGTTTTCAATTTCATTTACTTCTGCTCTGATTTTGGTTATTTCTTTTCTTCTGCTGGGTTTGGGGTTGGAATGTTCTTTATTTTCTATTTGCTTGAGATGTCCCATTATGTTTTTAACTTCCTCTCTTTCCGTTCTCTTGAGAAAGCCTTACAGTGATATAAATTTCCCTCTTAGGACTGCCTTTGCAGTGTCCCAGAGGTTCTGATAATTTGTGTCTTCATTGTTGTTTTGTTCTAAAAATTGGATAATTTCCTTCTTCTATAACCCATTTATCATTCAGCATAAGGTCATTTAGCTTCCATGTTTTGGAACGAGTATGCAGATTCCTGTTGTTATTGAGTTCAACTTTTATTCCATGATGGTCTGAGAAGATGCAAGGAATAATTTCTATTCTTTTAAATTTGCTGAGGTTAGACATGTGGCCTAAGATGTGATCGATTTTGGAGTATATTCTTTGGGCTGATGAGAAGAATGTGTATTCAGTTTTATTAGAATGAAATGTTCTGTAGATGTCTGTTAAATCTAGATGTTGAATGGTTAAGTTTAAACCTAATTTTTTTTTGCTTATCTTCTTATTGGAGGATCTATCCAACACTGCTAAAGGAGTATTAAAATTTCCAACTATGAAGCTGGAGGAAATCAAGTTGCTCATGTCTGTTACAGTTTTTCTTATAAATTGTGCATTCTGGTTTGGTGCATAAATATTAATAGTTGAAATCTCATCATATTGAGTATTACCTTTAACAAATATGAAGTGTCCATCCTTATCCTTTCTTACTTTGGTTGGTTTGAAGTCTATTGTATCTGCAAATAGGATTATAACATCTGCTTTTTTCTGCTTTTCATTTACCTGGAATATAGATGACCATCCCTTCACCTTGAGTCTAAATTTATCTTTTAAGGGAAGATGAGATTCTTGTTTGTAGCAGATATCGGGCCTGAGATTTTGTATCCAGTCAGCCAGCCTGTGCCTCATTAGACGACAATTTAAACCATTCACATTAATTGAGAATATTAATAAGCCTTTCAAAAGTCCAGTGGACATTTTTAATCCTTTTGCCACTGTGGAGTTTGGAATTTGATCCAAATTTTCTAAGTGAGTTTACTTTTGTGGTGGAGGATTATGCTGGTCATTATGGAGGATAGGTCTGAGAAAATCCTGGGGAGGTGGTTTAGTTATGGCAAATTTCTTCAACATGTGGATGTCATTAAAGTAACTAATTTCTCCATCATAAATGAAACTCAGTTTAGCTGGATGCAGAATCCTGGGTTGAAAATTATTTTGTTTTAGGAGATTAAAAGTCAATGACCATCCTGTTCTAGCTTGAAAGTTTTGAAGTGAGAGATCTACAGTTATTCTAATATTCTTATCCTTGTAGTTTATGGTTTTCTTCTATCTGGCTACTTTCAGAATTTTCTCCTTCATATTAACTTTAGTGAAGTTAATTATGATGTGCCTGGGGGATGTCTTATTCACGTTGAGTCAATCTAGGGTTCTGAAACTGTCTGCTATCTGAATTTCAGAATCTCTTGGCATGGAAATTTCTCTTTCATAATGTCATGAAGAAGAGACTCTGTGCATTGTGAGGCCACTTCATCACTTTCAGGGATCCCTATAAGGCAAATATTGGTTTTGTTCAAATTATCCCAGAGCTCTCTTAGAGAATGATCCACTTTTGTCCTCCATTTCTCTTCCTCTTTGAATGTTTGGGAGCATTTGAAAGCTTTGTCTTTAACGTAAGAAATCCTTTATTCTGCTTACTCCATTCTGTTCGTTAGGGATTCTACTGTATTTCTCAGACCTTTGAGGGCTGCAAATTCTTGTCTCAATGTGTCAAAATCTTTGGTCATTTGGTCTTTGAATTCCTTGACTTCTTGAGACAATTTTTGAAATGTTCCCTGAATTTCTAAATCCAATTTGTCTTCTATTTTATTGATCTTATTTGCAATCTAAATTCTGAATTCGGTTTCTGACATCTCAGCCATCTGTTTATGCATAGGATCTTCAGTAGTGTCCGCTGAATTATTCCTTTGGGGGGTTGATCTGCTCTGGTTGTTCATGTTACTGGAACTTTTTTGCTGATTCTGCCCCATGATTATTTTGCACCATTTAGCAAGACGAGCACATAAGGATAAGTTGGGTTGGGGGTTCTAGGAGTAGTGATTGGCCAGTCCTTTGCATGAAAGCTGGGACTGACGTCTGTACTTGTTCCCCTAGAGTTTTGCCAAGGACCTGTACAGTGCTACTGCCTGAGAAAGTGGGGACCTTCTAGGTGTGGTGGGGTTTAGTGGCTCTGTCTTGTTTTCAGCTGGTCTTTGTCTCACCCTAGAGAATCAGTTACTTTGGGTTGAAGTCTGACCTGTGGAGAAATACCAGCAATTTAGTCACCATGCTCCCCACAGGCAACAATTGGGGAAAAGGAAAATAAAATCTTCCCACTACTACACACCCAGGGTACCACTTTGGATAGGCCTTTGGTGATTGGCCCAGATGAAGAGGTCCCAATCGTTTGTCCCAGACAGCACTGGTCTCAGGTGCAAAAGTTCAAAAGTCTCAGGCAACTAGATATCAGGGATCTGCTGGAAACTCTAGTATAATTCATTCTGGTGCTCCTGAGATCTGAAGGACCCCCCCCCCCAGCAAACAAATTAGTCTTGGAAGGTCGATGCCTCCTTCTCCACCTTGCACCTCTGTCACACCCAGTCACTGGTAACCCCGCAGGGATGTGATCTACTTCCCTTCAATGAGCAGATGGTCCAGGGCTTTGCACCTGCCTGAGTCACAGGAAGATCTTAGAACCCTCAGCCAGACCACCACCCTCTGTCACTCTCTGTCCCTATTCCACAAAGGGAGGTGAGGCCTGACACCATCGGGGGCTTGACAGGGGCTGGGGCATTTCACTCAGTTCCAGCCCTGTCTTTGATTGATATTATTGACAGAGAACAGAACAGAACAATTTCACAGAATTTGTTTCTGTCCTGGCTATTTTCCCCCTTTGTCTCAGCTTTGATCCCCTGAGGGCCAGTTGTGTCTAAAACTCAGTAAAGTAGTCCTCTTAGTCATCCCTGCCCTAGGAGTCTGCTGTCTCTTCTTGCGTATTCTCATCCCCATGCTCACCCCAGCCTGTTCTGCCTCAGGTATACCCTTTACTTTGGGAGCCTGCATTCTGTCCCAGATCTGTTCCACCAATGGCTGCCACCGGAGAAGCTGCCTGGCCTCCCTGGGTTGCCCAGAGAGGCTGGGATTGTTCCTTCACAATATCCCCAGGGGTGTGAGCCCCACTGACACCTTACTGTCATTTCTGGTGCCTCGGGATACCACCTCTCCCTCATCTGATTATCTTTTCATTCCTTCCGAGCCAGAAAGTCAGCACAGATCAGCAGCAGTTCATGCCCCATCTATACCCCTTGAGAAAATGCCCAAGAATTGGGACTACATGGGGGACAGGCTTCCATGCCTTGGGGTGAGAGTGGAGAGGAGTGCCAGGAGTTCAAAATTGCAGGTAAAGAATATCTACAGTTTTATACAGTTTTATGCCTGGCAGGAGAGTGGCATGGCACCCTAGTAGGGGAATGAGGTCCGGTTTTTAGAAGGTCTCCCCCGTGAGGTAAAATGGGAGGACTTTTTAACTCTGCTCGCTTGTTTGTATTGAGTTATGGAGTATGCTGCAAGCTGTTCTCATGGGGGAGGGGACTCCCATCCACTTGGCAAAGGATTCTGTACCTTTTGCTTGTATCCTTGGGATTTCAGGTTGCTTCAGCAGGGTTGATGTGCATTCCTCGACCTTCTCTTTTGGTTCAGATCTGAACCATCTTGGCTTTCTTAATAAATTTCTGTCCTTTAACTCTCTTCCTGACAGGAGCCTCTGTGGAAAGCTGGCTACATACCACATTTTGGCTCCACCCCCATATAATTTTAATTTTTAAATTAAAAAAAATTTTTTTAATTTTTACATATACATGTGTTAATTAGGTTTCCACTTTTTGCCCTCACAGAATTTAAAAGGCTTAAAATTCAATAACGATAACAATGGTTAAGGTAAGGTCTAGGAACAAAAACCATGTAAAGAATGAATGAAGATAAATACATTCAGAAAAGAAAATAGATAATTACTGCAGCAAAATATCAAGCAATAGTAGCAATAAAATGCCAAGAAAGGACTATACACATTGTCAAGTAAGACATTATAGAGTGCTTCGACGCTGAGGCTCAGCATGAAATCATCTGTTAACTTCTTATTTTTTTTCCCCAAAGGGTTAATAAGTAGACAACTAATACATACTATATAATCCTATGGACAATAGAAAAAGAAGAAATATTTCAAAATCATTCTGCACCTGATTTGAAATTGGAGTAAATATATTGTTATAAAGGGAAATTATAAACATATTTCACTTATAAGTGAGGATGCAATATCCCAAACAACATATCAATAAGTTGAATTAAAAATTAATGTTCAAGTAATGTACATATTTCACTTATAAATGAGGATACAATATCCCAAACAACATATCAACTAGTTGAATTAAAAATTTTGTTGAGGTTTAATTTGTATCTGAGGATATGATCTATTTGGAGTATGTCCTATGAGCTGATATGAAGAATATATTTTCCTCAGCTTTGGAATAGTATTCTCTCTATATGTCTATTAATCCCAGGTGTTCTAGGGGCCCATTTATGTCCTTTGTATATCTGTTTTGTTTTTGTTTGAAGGATCTGTCTAGTTCTGTTGGAGGGGTGTTAAAGTCTCCGGGTATTATGGTATTATGGGATATCATATTGCTCAGACCAATCAAAGTGTGTTTCATAAATTTGAGGAACATTTAAATTAAGTGCATAAATAGTTAGGATTGAAATATCCTCATGCTGTATTGTTCCCTTGACCAGTAGGAAGTGGACCATCATTTTTTTCTTACCTTCAGTTGCTTTAATTCCACTTGTATCTGAAAATAAGATTGCAACCCCTCTTTTCTTCTGATTTCCATTTTTCTGACATCTATTTTCCATCCCTTAACCTTGAGTCTTGATTGTCCTTCAAGGTTATGTGCATTTCCTGGAGACAGCATGTGGATGACTTCTGCTTTTTTTATCCAATCAGCCCATCACTGCCTCTTCAGTAGGGTAGTCAAGCCATTAATGTTTATTGAGAGAATTGATGATTGTGGTGGAGTTCTAGTCATCTTATTTTGTGAAAGTCCATTGCATATTTTTAGCCTTTGCCCAATTGTGGAAGCTAAGTTTAGGCCTTTAAGTTTCTGGGTATTTGC
This sequence comes from Arctocebus calabarensis, assembly GCA_963573935.1. Classification (NCBI taxonomy): domain Eukaryota; kingdom Metazoa; phylum Chordata; class Mammalia; order Primates; family Lorisidae; genus Arctocebus; species Arctocebus calabarensis. The sequence continues at coordinate 12,809 of CAUYON010135475.1, read as the reverse complement.
ATTGATGGTGGTCCAGTGTGATGGTCCGTGTTGAACAAGTGTAAGTATTTCCTGTAGAGTTAGTCTTGTTGTGATGAATTTCCTCAGTGTTTGCATATCAGCAAAATATTTGATTTTTCCATCAACTTTGGTATTTATTTTAGCAGGATACAGAATTCTGGACTGAAAATCATTTTGTTTAAGAATGTTAAAGGTAGATGACAATTCTCTTCTGGCTTGGATATTTTCAACTGAAAAGTCTGCTTTCACCCTAATGGATCTGTCCCTGTAGGTTAATTGGCACTTATTCCTGGGTGCTTGCAGAATTTCCCCTTTTTTCTTAATTTTGGACAGTTTCATTATATCTTGGAGAAGCCATTTGAGTTGGAATGATCCAGGACTTGATGTACCTCTAAAAGGAGTGTGTCAGAATCTTTAGTGAAACTTGGAAAGTTTTCATTTATGATATTCTCCAGTAGGGCTTCCATTCCTTTGCGACCTTCTTCTCTTCCTTCAGGGATCCCTATAATTCATATGTTTGAATGTTTAATGAGGTCCCGTAATTCTCTGAGTAATTGTCCTTTGTTCTCTTTCTTCTTTTCTATCTCTTTAACTACCTGTGTTAGCTCATGAGTTTTATCCTCTAGTTCTGAGATGCTTTATTCTCCATGGTCTAATCTGTTATTGATACTTTCTACTGCATCTTTAAATTCCCTCATTGAGTCTTTCATTTCCTTAAGCTTTGCCATATACTTTTTATATTCTTTACGTCTTTCATCCATCTTTTTTGTTCTCTTTTCCCACTTTTTTGTCAGTTTTCTTTATTGCCTTTATCATTCATATTTTAAATTCCTTTTTGGTCAGTTGCATTAATTCTTCATAGGTTTGTCTCAGGCTGACCCATGGGATCTCCAATCAATGACGCTTCCATAGGAAGTATTAACTAATGCCCGAGGTTTCTTGCCTCTGCTCATTGTCCATTGTACCCATTATAAATGGGTAGCAACAGGCATAGTGCAGATTGGAATGTCAGGTGGGGGAAAGGTAGTGTCAATCCTTTCCATGTTGAAGTCTGGAGGAGCGGCATGTTTCTTATTTGTTTTTTTTTTAATACTATAATATATAAGAGAAAATCATGCAGTGGGAATGGGTTGAAGGTAACGACTGCTGGGACTTAAATGGAAATGGTAAGGTTAACCTAAGATCTGTTAAGGAGAAGATTAGTGAAATAGGCTTAATAAGTGAAATTCTTTGTAGCAGCATTTACCTTTGTGAACACTAGTGCAATCATTGCCAGGAACAAGAAATCTGCTATTAGAGGTTTACCTTGATGTTTCACTAAATCTTCAGCAGCTGATGACGGCTTTTTGATTTGAAAAAAGAAGGAAAAGTGGAGTTAGTGGTTCTTGGGAGAGGATGACATCTGTTCGTCTGCTTGATGGTCATGTTATTGAAGAGATCAGTGAGGACGGATTTGTCAAAGTGCTGGCGAGATCTTTTGCTCATATCGAGGCTTAATCCAGCGGGAAGGTAACCACTGCTTCTCTTGCTGTTCTGTAATGATATGAGCAAAGCCTCGACCCGAATGTAACACATAACCAGGTTCCCATTCAGACATATCAGGTTTCTTATAGAAAATAGGTTGCTGTATTTGAGAAGGTGGTGAATGGGTAAGATATGTCCAGTGACATTCAGCAGCTGTGTTTCCATCATTGTTGAGATTCAAAAAAATAAGAGTGAACAGAGGTCTAGTAAGGAGATATCTAGGACTGTTATTCAATGGAGCTGTACCATCTCCTCCTTTCTGTTTAAATAACATGTCTTTTAATGTTTTGTGGTGTCATTCAATAATAGCCTGGCCTTGAGAGTTATAGGGAATACCATGAGAAAGTTGAATATTCCAAAAAGAGAGAAAGGTATTTAATTTTTGAGCAGAATAAGAAGGTGCATTGTCAGTTTTAGTAGATTTAGGGAGACCCATAATATTAAAACACTTTACCAAATGTTGAATGACACGGTGAGTTCTTTCTCCCAGTAAAGCAGTAGCCCATAAGAAAGCACAATAGAGATGTAAATAATTAGCTGCTGTTAGGACAAACCATGATTGTAATGTTAATTCCCTTAAAAGTCTTTTTATTTATTTATTTATAGAGACAGAGTCTCACTTGATCACCCTCCGTAGAGTGCCATGGTGTCACACAGCTCACAGCAACCTCTAACTCCTAGGCTTAGGTGATTCTCCTGCTTCAGCCTCCTGAGTAGCTGGGATCACAGATGCCCACCACAATGCCCAGCTATTTTTTTTATTGCAGTTTGGCCAGGGCTGGGTCTGAACCCGCCACCCTCGGTACATGGTGCCAGTGCCCCACTTACTGAGCCACAGGTGCCACCCCCTTAAAGATCTCTTTTTAAATTCAGAAAATAAACTGAGAAAATCTTAGCTGAGAGAGTTTACTATTTCTTTAACTGTAGGAACTTTCCCTTTGATATTTACTTAAGGGATGAATAAAAGATAACACTTCCTTGCAATCTTTGCAAGCAAGGATTTCTCTTGCTATTCCAAAGGTTTTGCTACTTGTGGTCCTAACAAATCCACTCTTCACAGATCTCAAAAGACTGTGCCTTGTGGACTAACCATCCAGCACTTCACAGTTCCTCAGCAGTAGAGTTTTTCCTGCTTTCAAGCTGCTTTTCCAGCGGAATTTTTACTAATTGACTCCAGACTTCTTTTTTTCTAATCGTGCTCCCCAGATTCTAGATTGGCCAAAGGTGCCACTTGCCCTGAGTGGAGTTTCCCTTTGAGACTTCCTTCCTGCTGTCTCTCGAAGGCATCACTTACTTCTGAGTGTCCTCTGTCCCCTTCGGTCCATGTCCCTAGTGTCCTGGTGTATATTGCTGGATCCTGCTGAGTATGCCAGATGTCATGACACCTGTTGCCTGGTCTCGGTCACTGCAGGATGGAACCAGGTGTGACACAGATTAGAAGTACAAGCTTGCAGGAGGTGGGCTAACCTTAGTTGCAGGGTAGCCCCAATCCCCCTCCACACTGGCTATTTATTAAGGTTATACACAACAGGTGTGGAGAGTTAAGGTAACTGCCGTAAACAGGTGTGGAGAGTTCAGGTAATTACATATGAGGGCTGCCTGTGTAAGGATTGCCACGTGCTCTCCTCACATGTTCTTTCCCCACAACCCTCATGAAGAACTACTAAGCATCAATATTTAACACATGCATACTAGTGAGTGACTGACCTTATCTCATTCTGGAACACTAAGTTACTTGGAGGATTGCCCCCAAGTCAGGAAATGTCTCTAGGCTTGCCAGGAGACTGTCCTGTTCTCAGCGTTTCCTTTTAATGTGATAAGAATGAGTAACTGTCATTTGCAAGCATGGTGTCCATTCCTGTATAGACTAGAGATTAAAAAAGAATTCACAAATCTAACCTGAAAATGTAAATAATGAACTGTGGCACATATAAGTTGATGGATAAAGTCTATGGCAAAGTGCAGAAGTGCTGACCCATTCTGAAGGCATTCATACTCAACTATGTAATTTTAATATGGGAAGGAATAAAGAAATGACCCATAGGCCAAATCGAATCATGCAAACCTTGTATTTCTGGAGACACTGCTTGAATGAGTTTTACATTTATTTGTTTATTTATTTATTCATTTATTTTTGAGACACAGTCTCACTCTGTTTTCTTGGGTAGAGTACAGTGGTGTGATTATAGCTCACTGCAATCTCAAACTCTTGGTCTCAAGAGATCGTCTTGAGTTACCTTCTCAGTACCTGGGACTACAGGCACCAGCCATGATGGCTGGCTAATTTTTTTAGAGACAGCGTCTTGCTCTTGCTCAGTCTGGTCTAAAACTCTTAAGGTCAAGTGATCCTCCCACCTCAACCTCCCACAGTCCTAGTATTACTGGTATGAGCCACTGTTCTGGGCCTTGATTTTTATAATTTAGTGTTAAAGTGAAATAAAGGGAATTGTGATTCATGACACACATAATCTGCTTTTCTCCATATGATTTTTTCTTTATCCTCAAATAATTAGAAAAGAATTCTTAAAATATGTGTAGATATTAATGTCTTTTAATTAAGTTGAAGTATAATTGATAATCACTTTCAATTTTCAAGCTTAGTTTTCAAACTAAATTTTTCTTGTGTATGTTATTTCTTTGTGTTATGTTTTGGTCTTTTCTTTAAAAATGATATGAATATCTCATTTAATTTTTATCCACATATTTTTATTTCTCTCCACTATTTGAGAGTTTTCTCAAGTGTGTCAATAACATTATAGATTTAGTTTTCTACATAAGGACTCTGGTGTTATTGCTTCCAATGTGATTTAGTTTTGCTATTGTATTTACATTGATTAAAACTTCTTTTCTAATAGCCTATGGCTTTTAATTGATATATGTTTACCTCCAAATCAATGTTGTTACTCTTCTTAAAAAATGTGTATGTGTGGGGGTATGTCTAGTCTCACTTTACCTTATTGCTGCTGAATGCAAAGAACGCTTTGCATGCCTTCTGGTTGAAAAGGAATTTATTGGAAAAGACATATTCTGATTATTTTGTTTGCAACCCTCCTGGGTGCTGTGCAGGTCTTGGTTAGCATCATAAAGTAGAAAAGCAGTTAATGTGTGAACATTCACACCATCATTTTTGGATAATGTCTTTTCATGCGTATTAGGGGTCTCTTGAGTTGGGAAACATCTCACTCATCCATTGTCTGGCTGGGTGAAGTAGAATTTATTTTTGGATAACTTAAAGCAATATTTCTTCCTCTGACATCAGTGATACAGAAAAGTGTTCTCATTGTTTTCATGGGTCCATCCTTTCCTATCACCAATTCCTTTTTCCAATGTGTACCATACCATTGCTAGTCCAGTCCAATCCATACTGTCTTTTTGGGTATTGATGTCCATGAGTGGATGAAAATATTGTTTCTCATCTTTTTGTAACTAGGGTGAGCACCTCATCATGGTTTGCTCAGCACTTGACACACTTACTGGTGTCACCATTGGAAATCTCAAGTCCTGGGGATCTGCACAGTTCAGGCAAACTGTGCCTAGGCAGATTGCAAATACAATGAATGACTTTTCATTGTATTTGCAATTATAAAATTTAAACTTCTCAGAGATTCTGTTACTTCCAATGGGCCTTGTACCTTTTGTCTTTTTTCAATATTATTCATTCTTTGTGTATCAGTGTTAGCCAAGTTAATTTTATCTTCTATTGTATATATTTAAAAAGCAGTAAACCTGGCTTTAAAGACATAAGATTAAATGATAACATTTAATATACTTGTTCAAATTATAGGTACCACTCCAACCCAAACAACTCTGATATTTGCCTAGCCTGCCCTCAAATGATTTAGACAGAGAAGTACAAATGGAAGGAAGGTAAAGAGGAAATTTTTCTTCTCAGCTAACTGTTCTCTTGAAGTCTGTGAGGTTTGAGGGTCCATTGGCCCTCCCATCAGTGAAATCCCAGTACCTTTGACAGTAGAAAATGGGTCCCAAGGAGAAGTGTGTAAATTCTCCTTTATCTGCATCTGATCTGAATATCTTTCTTGAGGGTTCCAACTGCCATTGAAATTTGAAAATTTACCCTGAGTTTTAGCAAATTAGTACTGTGGGAATTCTAAAGTGTGTGTATGTGGAGGGTATGAGGATATCAAATGGGATGAAGTGAAGAGTAAGTCAATTTTGTCTAACAAAATAATGTATGCTTAAACTGAAAGTCTTAATTATTTCAGAAAATTGATTCAACATATATTTGCTGAATATCTTCATTGTGTAAGGTATCATAGTGCAATGTGTAAGACATAAAAATTTAAATACAGATTCTTCCTTCACATAAATTTCTTACAGACTTTCACTACAAAGTGTAGGGTATCATGTAAAACAGATTAGAAAGAGTGGAAAAGATGACAGTGGTGGAGATTATGGAAGAATTATTTGACATAATATAAGATGTATTTTAATGGACAGATTTGGGGAAAAAGCTGTAAACACTTATAACAAATATATAAGGTTGGGCAAATTCTGGGTACATTTGGAAAGTCAAAATAACCTGAGTTTAATTGGTGCTTCAGATCTTTGATGAAGGTTTGTGCAAGTTATGCTGGAAATTTCTGTCATGACCCATGAGTAAAGGGTTTTGAAATCCATACTTAACGGTTTTACTTTATAAAAAATCACCTGAACTTTTTAACAGAGAAACTTTGCCCTATTTTTCTTTCTGTTCATAGAACATTGCTTAAGAGTAAACACTCAAAAAAATACTTGTACAAAAATAAATTAATAATAGTATGATTAAGGCTGTACATCTGAAATGACTGTGACTATGCTTATATGCACTCACATAGAGCTTTTCTTAGATATTTCATTTAAATTTTTTAAAAGCAATTTTATGGAAATGGATGAATGAATGAGATTTTGTATATAATTTCCCTGGAGATTGAGTTTTTTCTTTTGTATAATGAGGAGCATAAATAAGGATGCCACTTAGCAAAATTATTATGATTGTGAGTAAGGTTTCATTTAAACATATTTTAAAAGGCATAGACAGAGTATCATGAAATTTCTAGGTTCATGATTAAACAAGCAATTTGCCACAATTATAGGTCCACAAAGGGCCAGAGAGGCAAAGGGGATGCCCGATTATTGGTGAAGGGTATAATTACTTCTGAGTTGGGGAAGAGTTATATGTGTTGACTTGTTTGCCAAAATCTGTCAGCTATTTCTGTCTATCACATTTTGTGTTCTAGTTTTTAGCTTAATACAAAGTCCTGAAATATTCCTGATAATAGTGGAGTTATGTGCAAAAATATATTCAGGTTTCTGTCTTACATATGTTCTTAAACAAAGAATAACAGGATTTTTGTTTGCTAGCAGGCATCTGTATTTTGCTACTGAACAGCTTTCATTAAGTCAAGGTGTTTTCTCATATCAAATAGCTGGTAAAGGGATTTCTGTGGAATGATTTACATTAAAAGGCTTTCTCTGACATAAAACCATTTCTGAAGGTCTTACTTTCTGTCTTGAGGACTTTTAGAGTAATCTTGGTTCTCCTTGTTATCTTGGCTCCATTTTAAAAATAATAGGATCCTCATGCAGCTGCTGTAAGGAAAGTAAACTGGACTTGAGTAACAGAAATTTGTCTGAATTAGAGAAATAGAAATATTATTTATTGACTAAGTAATTTTCAATAAGAAACTTAATCTTTTTGTGTCTCAATTCACTTTTCTTATTCTAAGGGCCTGGAATGAATTATTTCTTTAATTCTTAGACAATTCTAAGGAGTGGTACCCCAATAATTATCATCACTGTCTAAATTAAGAAACTGAAATATAAAGAGGTTAAGGAGTTTATCCAGACTCCTTAGGAAATGAATCAGGCTTCTATCCCCTAAGTTAAAGCCTTACCCATGTTCTTCCAAACTTAGGAAATGAATCAGGGTTCTATCCCCTGAGTTAAAGCCTCACCCATGTTCTTCCATCCCTTGCTAATACTACCTATTTTAGAGTATTCTTTTGAGGATTTAATGAGATACTGTCTACCCACAGCAGTTATTTATGAAATAGTTTTGGACTCTGAATGTAAATTTTGGGAATTAGAGAATTTTTTTTGAAGACTTAATTTTTAAAACAAAAATTATTCTTGATAAAACAAAGAAAACTTGCTGGAGAAAAGATTGTGTGAATAATCTGACCAGCAAAGCTGATTAGAAAATGTTCAGGTAGTGGTAGAACTCTACTTTCAGCCTGAATTGTTTTATGGAGCACTAGGTCACAGATTATTGATCTCAGAATTAGAGAAGAAAATTTATGCAGGATTTCATTGTTTTTGCCTACTTAAATTCCAATTACCGCAGGCTATGCCTGGAGTTGAAGGGTCATACTTAAGCAATGACACTTTGAAGAAATGAAGACCCACTTAATTATTTAATGGGACTGCAAAATGCCAAGTACAGCCATAAAATGCTCAAAGTTCATAGCAGGCAAACCTTTTGGTGGTATAAATTTTCATCAGCATCATCATGGTAGTATTAACATATGCCTTCTAATACCAGGTCAGAAATTACATCATGCTTGGTTTATGGTCAGTTGTTGGCAGGCTAGGAGTGACTCCAGGGAATTAGACAATAGACACTTGTCACACTCAAAGCATCTTTTCTTTGCATGATTCCACAAGCTACCCTAACTGGATAGGTGCATCTGAATTTGTTTTGGCTTGATTTTCTCAGTAAAGACTTAAAATAGGCAAAAGTGTTTGTTAATGACATGGATTTGTGGGTATTTTCAACTTATTTGTTATTTGAGAACTGAATTTTTTGTGAAAATAAAAATGAATGAATCTTAATTTCTAGATGAGACTATTAGGATAAAGCTGATTTTAAACAAGTTGGATAGTAACAGGAAAAGCAAATGTAGAGGACAATTGCAATAAAGAGGAGTTTGGGAACACTGAATTTAGTGTCCTTGTTGGATATCTACCCCCAAATTTTGGAGGATAATTGGACATACAGTTCTGGAACTTAGAGGAGAGATAGTGACTGTGGACATCACTAAATCATTTGGTATCTGAAGCATGGGACCTGAAGTAGCCATACTCTTATGGCCCTCCTGCACTGTCTATTTAGACGAACACATAGAAAGTGGGAGTCTCTTTAAGAATTCAATTATCATAAAAATGAGCAGTATGAGGGATATACTAGATGGAAAAATTGGAATTAGGTTCATTTCATTTAACTGTAATCAATATCTGAAAACAACAAAGTGAATATTTAAAGGAATAAATATTAAATTCTACATTTAGATTGAAACATTAAATGCACCCTTACAAAAAGTCTACCAAAGCCACTTTTAAAGTGGTTAGTTTGAAGGTAGACTAGGCTATTTTGGTTTTGTTGTTTTTATTTATTTTTGCTCACAAAGTGCTAGTTCCTTCTGTAACATTCTCTTCCCTTCCCAAGTAAGTAAGTTTCAGTATTGGATTATATCAACAAATAAGAAAAGATAAGGCCTGTATAATTTATGTCCAGGACTTGGTTTATTGTTTCTGCTTCTCTCTGTTTTCCTTAAGATCTGTAACACATTCAGAGAAATGATGGTAGATTGAACAACTGGAGAATGGTTCTGTAACTTCTTTACTATAAAGACTGTTTAGGAAACTTTTACAATGGTGATATTGGGTACAAATAACTAAAGGGCTATTACTGTTTACCTTTCCTCTAATATTTACATTTACTACATTTCTCTATAAACTCATTCCCGTAATCAGCTTCCAAGGCTCAGTTCCTTGAGGTTCCCAGAAATGACGACTCCCTCTTTTGTGTTTTCTTTGTATTTCTGCCCTAGCCTTACTATTTCAGCACTGACCACATTAAAGGACATTAATTTATTGGCACATGTGCTTGTCTTCTGTGGACTGCAAGGGATATGCAAACACAGACCTCATCTTACTAATGTGTTATGTCTGTAGCCCAAGTCTACGTTCAATTTCTGACAATATGCTTTTGTACTGAATTGAACTGAGGGTATAATAGAAAGGTTGTAGTGTGCTCTGGAAGAAAGAAATAGGGCCAGAGGGCAGAAGAGACAAGGACACAGATTATTTAAGCTCATTACTAATAATTAGAGCTGTCTGAAAATGAAATGACCTGCCTTTACAATGTAGGTCAAGCACAAGGTGAATGATAATGCAGATGAAATGTTGCATAGCCTGACCTCTAAATTCTCCTCCAACTTCCGTATTCTATGCCTTTCATTTTTCTCTTGTGTCATTAACTACCCTTTTAGGTAGTCTTCAAAAGCACTCTCATATCTATATTATCTCATTTATTTGAACAAATTTCCTGTGATGTATGTAGAGACAGGTATTATCATTCTAATTGTTCAGTAAAATGAGGCATAAAGAAGTTAAGCGACTTGAACAGAGATACTCAGCATTAAATTGGAGTCAGAATGTAATTTTCTTTCTGGTAGTTTAGTATTATTTTTTGATAGAATTTCTCATATTATAAGTTTTGGACATTTGCAGTGACATATGTACAGGCATAACATATTAAGACATATGTTTTCTTGATTATATTTGTATAGATGCTGAGGGATTTTTTTTTAAATGACTAAAGTTTGTCTTTTTATACCCCCTTTATTTTTTGTACTTATCAATTGTTCTAAACAACCAGGAAAATAAAATAAAAGTATATAATATAAAACTTAATGCCTAAAATGGAGCAGTGATAACTTGACATGTGTGTCCACAGTCTGGCTGTGTGATAGAAGCCCATTTGAGTATACACACTGAGTTCCATGCCAGGATCCCTAAGAATGAAGTCTACACTGTTACAGGTCAATCATCAGATTTGGCAGGGATATATATCTTGGGTCAGTGCATTCTGTTAGAGATACAAAGGAGTTGTTTTGGATTGCATTAGATACTTAACTGTGCATTTTATACATAAATATATATATGTATTTTTTTTTCTTTTGAGACAGAGTCTTATTCTTTCACCCTGGGTAGAGTGCCCTTGTGTCAGCCTAGCTTACAGCAACCTGAAACTCCCAGGTTCAAGTGATCCTCCTGCCTTAGCTTCCCAGCTAGGTGGAATTACAGGCACCCACCATATACCTGGCTAATTTTTCTATTTTTTTAGTAGAGATGTGGTCTTGCCCTTGCTCAGGCTCATATGCATTATATTTTGTTAGGGTCTGATCAGGCAGCTACATAAGAAGGATTTCATTTATAAGTTAGGTATTTCCTGTAAGAAAAATTAAGATCATGTGAGAGAGAATAGGTAACTGATCATTTCTGGTACCTTTTGCTGTAAAAAAACAAACACATACACACACACCCTAGAACTTGGTGCTTAACATAATGGCAGTTATTTTTTCTCATAATTGTGTGTTGACTGGTCCCATACTGGTCACATGTATGATCACTCATGCAGCTACATTCAGCTGGTGGTTGGACTTGGGTGTTAGAACCCTTAGTTCTCCTGCTGTGGCCTGCTCAGATGGCTGCCTTGGTTATTTCACAACATGGTGGCCTGTGAGTTCTAAGGGACAGAAAGCGGAAACTGCCAGTCCTATTAGGCCTGGTCCCAGCACTGTAGGAATGTCACTTCAGCCACATTCTGTTGATCACAGCAAGACAAGTTATAAGCCCTGCTCAGATTGAAAAGGAGGAACATTTGCCTTTCTTTATGGCAGGAGCAATACCCACGGAAAGGGTAAGGGGAATTGTTGTTGACCATATTTGTATGTCTATTATAGTGGCCAACCAGGAAAATAGTAACATACAGGTAGGAAAATGTGGGATCTGGAATTGTATTGCTGATTTTCCAACATCATGGAAACAATTAGCTAAAAAATATGTGAATGATGCTTCTCTATATGACCATTAAGCCCTAACAATTCCAATTTTCTTAAGGTAAACTAATTTGTAAATATTTCTATTGTTGTAATTATGCTTTTACCATTATTTTTGTAGTTTTGGAGTATGATAAACATTTTCTGAAATGAGGGAGATGACAATTTTGGGATCTTGAACACCTGCTGTCCTATACTGTATATTGATATTGTATGTTGATTCTTACTATATATTGATAGTTATTTAACTGTTTTTACTGCCTTAAGATAATTATGTTTAAATATGATTAGTTCTACTAACTTGTATAACTACAATAAGTTATTTCCAAAGATTCATTTATTATTATTATTATCATACATTGCTCGGTTTTGGATTGAAGTTTTATTCAGATAGAATTAGGTTAATTTTTAAATGAATTTTATAATAAAATTCTTTGACAAAAATCTGATTTAGTTGTTAAACATCAGCAAAATCATTAATCACATTTTCTTTTTTATTTTAACCACTTATTGATGGATATGTGATGGGAGTTAAGCTTTTTCCCATGTAATAATATTTTGAAATCTGGATATAAGACGATAAAATATTAGTTTAAAACAACTAGGCTTTTTAATGCATTCTCCCTGGATTTTTTAATTTTCTAGTTAATTGATGTTTGCAAGTTTATTTATGGCATCTATTTTATTGTTTATTTTCTGATATGACATTAAAACAACCATCTTGATATTTTAAAGATATATTTATTGCTTTTTTAGTATTTATTTATTTTTTTTTATTGAATCATAGCTGTGTACATTAGTTCAATCATGGGGTACAGTGTGTGGGCTTCACATACAATCTGAGATATTTTCATCAACCTGATTGACATAACATTTATGAGATTTTATCTTTTACTATGTGAAAACATTTTTGATCCGTATTTAGAAGTTTTCTCCTGACCCTTCAAATATGTACCACAAGTGTGATCTCACCCTTTGTCCTATCTCCACCCATCCTCTCCCTCCCCTTCCCTCCTTCTCCCCTTTCCCCATCTTCCTGTGCAATAAATGGGTTGTAGCCTTCACTTGAAACATAAAGAATTTGCCTCATATTAGGGGTGTATATATTGGATATTTTTTCTTCCATTCTAGAGATACTTTGCTAAGGAGAACATGTTCCAGCTCCATCCATGTAAGTATGAAAAAGGAAAAGTCAACATCTTTCTTTAAGGTTGCATAATATTCCATGGTATACATGTACCACTGTTTATTAATCCATTCGTGGATCGATGGACTCTTGGGCTTCTTCCATGACTTAGCAATTATGAATTGAGCTGCAATAAACAATCTGGTACAGATATCTTTGTTGTACTGTGATTTTTGGTCATCTGGGTATATACCAAGTAAAGGAATTATAGGGTCAAATGGCAAGTCTATTTTTAGATCTTTGAGTATTCTCCAAAC